>RXPK01004498.1:0-51084 GCA_004143645.1 Protaetia brevitarsis
GAATCATTGTAATACCGAATACATGGCTGAATCGCTGTTGGCTACAGTTGGCACCCGATTTAAAAAAAAAACAAAGAATGCACACTTTGCTCCCGGTTTATGAGCGGCGAGTACACGCACACCTTTGCAGGATTATGCGCAAATAGTAACGTTACTAACTAACGCGAATATTGCAGAAGTTATAAGTGCAAACTAACCTAAACTAATAGATATTTAACCACAATTTACAACAATATTGTTACAATAACGTGACTCTGCGCCACAATACGCGTCTTAACTGAAAAATTATCCGACGTTGTTGGCCAAATTTTAATATAGGAAATTTGAATTTTGACCAAACTTTGACCAAAGCTGTAATAATAATATATTTCACCTCATAATGCTTACAAGCGTAAGAGATCGTAGAGTAGATAATAATAAAAAATGTATAAATGTTAAAAGACATATAAGCGAAAGCTAACAAACCTAACATATATGTAAATAAGACAATAATACAAAAACAAAAAACACAAACAAATCTATGTCTCATTAAAATATATTTTTTCTGTGAAAAAATCACTGACGTTATAAAATATTTTGTTACGTAGATATTTTTTTAGTGCATCTTTAAATTTTTTGGGAAGTTTTTTACTTCTACTGGTAAGTGGTTATATATCTTTAAACATTGAAATAAACAAGACTTCTGTATTCTGCTCAATTCGGTTTTAGGTGGCAAGAGATATGATTTGGTTGTACCCCTAGTGTAATTGACCATGCACCAACTCGTATTTAGCGAAAAGGTCGGCGTAAGTTGGTATGTGTAAAAACCGCAACCTCTAGTACATTAGACCGATGGTAAGGTTAAGATGTTATAGTCCCTAAAGACACTTCTACACGAGTCTCTTGGCTTTAGACCAAATACAGCCCGTAGACAAGCCTTCTGCGCCACAAAAACACTAGCCACGTCTACCGCTTGTCCCCAAAACACAACACCGTACCTTAGCCTTGAGTGCACACTAGCATAGTACAACTGGAGACCAGCATCACAACCCAGATTGGTAGATATCACTTTCAGTGCATAACACAAGCCACTCAGCTGCGAAACCATGAGGTCGACACGGGATCGCCAAGACAAGCCGCCGTCCACGCGCAGTCCCAGAAAGGTGGTTTCTTCCGTACGGGTAAGTTCTTCACCTAGATGTTGGATATTCACATTAAGATCAATGTTACGGTTAAATATCATGAGCTGCGTTTTAGAGATATTTAGTTTAAAGTTGTTTTGTTGAAACCATCCATTCAGGCCTGTTAAAGATGTTTCGATGACTCGAGTCGCCTCCACTGAAGAACCGGCCCTAACAACAGCTGCCGAATCGTCCGCGAAAAGCACCATCAAACTCTCAATGACCCCCGGCAAATCATTGATATATAATAAGAACAAAAATGGGCCCAAAATTGATCCTTGGGGAACTCCAAATTTCACGCTGCACCATTGGGATCTCATCTCTGAGCCGGACTCAGCGGAAGCCTGTATACATTGCCTCCTACCAGTTATAAAGGATTCGATCCAACGCAAAGCAACCCCTCGAAATCCCATTCTTTCGATCTTTGCCAGCAAGATGTTATGGTCGACGCTATCAAATGCCCGCGAAAGGTCCATGAAAATTCCAGCAGTTACCCCACCATTGTTTAAACCATGTATTATTTCCTCCAGAAATTGAAAAAACGGCGCGTGTTGTAGATCTTCCCTTTATGTAACCATTCTGATTTTTTGTTACAATATGCTGTTGCCCTATTTAAAAAATAACAAGAAATCCACACCTTTGCCCCCGGTTTATGAGCGGCCGGTATACTCACATATTTGCACAAGAAAATGCGGTTCTAGTGTCACATACTAACGCAAAGAATTTCGTTACAATACGCGCGCTTTGAGAAAAACATAACTCGATCTTGTTGACTAAAAAGTATGTCCTTTTTATAAGGGAATGCATGGAAATAAATATATCGTCCTGACTTCTTCCCTGTTGGCCACAGATGATGCCTTATTTAAAACAAAACAACGAATCCACAACTTTGCTCGCGGTTTATGAGCGGCCGGTATGCTCACATATTTTTGCAAGAACACGCGGCAAGTTGTAGTGTTAAATATAGCTAGTATCTTATCAACAGCAAACCTAACTAGACTTATACGAGATACTGTATAGTATATTAAAAAGACACGTTTCATTCTTGCACCGTTTCAACAGTCACGATTCAGAGTTTAAGAAAACGAGTGCGTAGCCACGAGTTTCTTAACTGAATGAGTGCTTTAATGTCAATGAAACGTGTCTTTTATGCTATTTTTTGCTATTAGTTTTAAAATTTCTCTTTTTGTAAAAGCAAAACGAGAAAAATTTGATAATCTAGGGAAATTTGTGGCGGTTGTCACCAGTTGTCACCTTGGTTTGGCACAAGATTTAAATTGACAAGTTAATTTAAAATTGACACATTTTTTGAAATTGTTATATATTACATTACTAAAGTAACTATATTATAATATTTAATATGAGTTCTACAACATTTTCATGCACTCCGCCTGAAATACGGCAAATTGCTGAAAAAACCATTAATAATTTACTTCCGGAGAACTCGTACACTATGTATCAAAAGCGATAACAAAAATTTTGAAAAAAATGGTGCAAAGAAAGGAAATTCTTCATTTTCTGAGAACGTCTTACTTGCTTATTTTGAAATGCTACGTAAAGATTATAAATCGTCATCATTATGGGCGTTTATTCGATGTTAAGATCGTGTTTTAAATGTACATAGAAATGTGGATATTCAAAATATATGAAACTTCAAAGCATTATTAAAACGGCTATCTAAAGGTTATCAAACAAAAAAATCTAAAATTTTAGAAGAAGATATTCATGGATTTTTGAAGCAAGCCGATGATAAAATATACTTAGCTATAAAGGTTAGTGTTGATTTTATTTCGTTACTTTTTTGTAAATTCTTTATATTCTAGGTTATTTTGATAATAGGATATAATGGAGGCCTGTAGCGAGAAGAATTAATTAATATATGTGTGAAGATCTTCAATACAATTCCGATTCCATTATAGTCAACATACCTAAAACAAAAACACAATGTACCAGAATGTTCGCAGTGACTGATGTAAACTGCATCGAACTTATAAAAATATAATAATCTGCGGCCTAAACAGTTACTCACAAACGTTTTTTTCTAACTTATCGTCATGGCTGCTTAATTATAGCCCTATCGGTATTACACCATGGGAAATGTTCCTAAACAAATTGCCAGTTTTCTTCATTTACCAGATCCTCATCTTTATACAGGACATTGTTTTAGAAGATCCAGTGCGACACATATAGCAAATATTGGAGGTGATATTTTAACTATAAAACGATTAGGTGGCTGGAAAAGCACGGCTGTTGCTGAAGGTTACGTTGCCTCTTCTATGAAAAATAAAATTGATGTTGGAAATATGTTTGCACAGGAAAATACATGTGAATCTACCTGGAACTTCTGGGAATGGTTCACAGTTTGAGTACTCCAACAGAAGCAATATCAACTATCGCAGAGAACGATATTTTTTCAACAGAATGTTTCTACTGCAACACGGTATCACTATCACTTCGAAAGATAATTCAAACGTTAATATAAATGTTTATAATAGTTGTACTATTTCATAGATTAATTAAAAATATCAAATCTTACAATGAATTTTAATATAATAACCTCAAACTTGCTTACATACAAAATGTCATATTGACATCTCCATTTCTGTTGCAATGTGACCAACTTAAAATAAATCTGCTTAAATGTTCCATTTCTATTACGCAACTAGTGCTGTAATAGACCCTATTACGGCACTAGAGGAATAAATGGTATGGTTACGGCACTAATTGCAAAAACGTAATTTAAAGTATTATTTCGTCGATAACGCGACTATACGCTACAATGCACGCGCTTTGAGTAAAAGATCACTCGAGCTTGTTGACTAAAAAGAACGCCCTTTTATGTAAAGGAAGACAAGGAAATAATGTTAGCCAGATGACGTCTTACGTAAAACAAACCAAAAAATCTACACCTTTGCTGTCGGCTTATGAGCGGCCGTGAAACACATTGGCTTTCCTTGAAATAATCTGCCTATAGGATACAAATATTTCTATAGCCTTTGTACGTCCCTTGCAGTTTGTTTAAATAAAGCAAATATGCGATCATAAACCCGAACAAAAGCTATACACGACTGGAATACGAATTTGCACATTTATAGCGATCGTAACGACCGCGTCTCCGCGTTACTTTATTTACGACCCCGGTATAAAAGATTAAATTTTACGCGATTTCAGCGATTAACGCCCGGAGTAACGCGAATCGCTGACGTCTCCCTCAATACAACGGCGCGGGGCGAATAAGTCGAAAGGGGCCGGTGTTCGGTTGGCAACGCCGTCGCGACGATAAAACTAGCGGATATTATAGCCAGGCGAATCCGGTCGTGTCCGGAGTTCTATGGGTTTTTCCGGGAAATTATTGACTCTCCCGGTCGCCGGCCTCCGACGTCGGTGAAACAAGGAGCAAAGGAAATAGCGGAAGAAGAAGGAGCAAAAAAGCGCAGATGTCACGCTGGTCCCCGAGGAAAAGTCGCAAGGTGATTTTTAAGACGCTTTTTATTTGCCAGTACTGAGTACGCGACATCGAATTTATCTTTCAATTTGGCGGACGTTATGCCGGGAATGGATTCGTATATAGAGTCTTTTAGGGATTTCTTTTGGAACGTCGAGTGGAGAACTTGATGGAAATATATTGGAATGGCAAATAGCTTTGTTTGATTTTTATTTACGAAAACGGATTTTTTATTCTTTGATATAAATAATAATGTATTATAAACAACGTATAGTTGGTTAACGCTTTCGTTTGAAACAGCTTTAGAAGAAGATTTTGTTAAGCTCTAATGAAATATCAACATTCACTGTAACTTATGTATGTTTTCGTGTACCCCTACAAAAAAAAATATTGAAAATATCAGCCACCCTCAGAATGCAACGTGCTGTTTATAGGAAAATCTATTTAAGCAGTCAATTTGAGTTCAGAATTTATTAACGAATTAATGTAATTTCTGTGAATTGGCATAATAAGGAGATAAGAGAATTCGTTATTTTAAATGTATGCACATTTCCTCAGTACGTTCTGCTATGTACAGTCTGAATTTGAAAAATGCAAAAAGAATATAAAAATGAAAAATTAAATTAGCTAGCTCAACGGATAAAAATTTAAAAGGCGCAAAAGAACAATTAAACTCAGAGCTACCCTCGCGAATTAAAACTAATCACGAAAAGTAAGTTGGTGGTGAAAGAAAACTGACTTTCTTAAATCCCCAAAAATTGAAAAGGTTTAACTAAAAATAAAAGAATAGAATTTAGAATGACGTTAAATAACAATCAATAATTTTATTATAAAAAAAGAAAAAAAAAAATGTTAATTATAAATTGCAGAAAAAAAACACCATGAACATAGGGCTCTGGCCGAAATCAAAAACTGCATAAGACTCTAAATTACAAAAGGACAATGCTAAATCCTCTATCAAAGCAAAAAGAACAAAATTTGTTCAAGAATATAATCCTATTTTATATCAATCAATCCACGTGGTTTCAAAATTAAAACAAACTAAATTAAACGTGGACAATTTAAGTAAATTCACAAAAGAAAAATTTAAATACAAGCACAATGCTTCTATTCACCCAACCTGAGGTGATTAATAATTAAATACAAATCAGCAAAATTTAGAAAAACGAAAAGTTAACTCTTTAAACTAAAAATATCTTCCCGAACAAAAATAATAAATGATCGTATATCTAAATTGTGTACACAACAATATAATAACAATTATTATTAAACGAGTTCCTTGATGGACGAAATAAATTCAAATTAAGCGAAACAAATCTCTAAATCAAAAGTATTAACAAAATGGCAGCTATGATATTAAAATTATATGTACTCACGCTTGTGTCTATTGAGAAACTGATTGACAAGGTTAAACAGTCGTTATAAACAGCTGCGTGCAGGGAAGCCGCGCACAGATCATCAAAGAAAACTACAAGAAAGGACATGAACTAACAAAAGCGAACGCTATCCATTTAACAGAGTGAAATTAATTTAAACAACTGAACATTTAAATAAATAAATTAAACAATTAATTCATTAACTAAATCTTATATAAAAATAAAATATCTGTGAAACTTTGCTCAAAACATTGACAAAGGCATATAGGAGTAAACATGAACATCTGGGCAACTTAAAAAAAAAAACTCTCGCGAAAACAAGGTATTCGTCCACAGCAGTTCGTTTCGGTTCTGTTGTTTATTTCTCTGATATTTTACTAGATTTTAATACGTTATTGTAGTTGTATTGTGTCAATAATTGTGATTTTAACTTAAGAGTTCTCTCATCACCTGATCATAATAGTTTACTGACACATCATTTTTATATTAAACAACTGATATCGACATATGTCGATTTGTCGCACGAACCTACATATGCCTCGTTAGCTCAAATGATAGAGCGTTCGTCCGGTAAACGAATCCTGCGCGAGAAAAGCATTGCTTCTTTAATTATTCGGTACTGTAAAAACCTTGCAATCTTTGCTTAGAATTTATTCTTTATAAACTTAAAATTCCGTTAATTGATTTTCCTACATATTTTCCGTAGCATTCCAACCACTTGTAATTAATTCATTAATGTATTTCAGTTTAATTAATTGTTTTGCCGAGCTTATTTCATCGCGTTCCACATCCTCCGCGCCATACGTTCAATAAAACGTAGTTGTCTTCAGAATTACACGACAATAGCGTCCCATTTATTTCCGCATAGCTAATAATATAGTCGTTCTTCGGGGTAACATAGCCTGGCGTCCGGTATCCGCATTGATATAGATCGTAGTCGTCTTCTGTGTGACACAACAATAGCTTCCCCTTTCTCTTTGCATAGCTAGAGACTGTATCATCCTTCGGGATGACATAGCCTGGCTTTCGTTATTCGCATGGCTATAGATCGTCTAGTCTTCCGTCGTCCGTTTGGTTACAGATTGTAGCCGTCCTTAGGGGTGGAATTACTAGATAGATCGTTTATAGATATTTGTCGTATTACGAGGTGATATGACATAATCATTCGTCTTCTAAGAATCTAGGGATGGTAGTCGTCCTTAGGTGTGACATGAACTAGATTTTCGCTATCTTTCCTTTCGCAGTCGTCCCACGAAGTGACACGAGGTAACCTCCCCTCAAGCAAAGTTCGCGTTCCGTCTCAGCAATTGAAGATAATTCAAATTACTTGATATCATATTTGTCGCCCCTTTATTATAATATGTTTAATCAAATAAATTACCGTTAAAACCATTGTTATTCACAATTATTAAATTCCGCCTGAAAGGCACTCTACGGCATTATAAATTTGATTATTTTGCACGTTAATCAAACCGACCGCTTAACTAATTGCTTATTGGCCAATCTGGTTAAGACAGTGGAGTATTTTCAGCAATATTTTCGATGAAAAAAAAATAAAAACAAAGATAATTTTTCGAAAGAGAAGTTTTTTTCTATTACAGAAAGGATGCTTTGAAAATACACACAAACAAAGAATCTTTTTTTTGGTTCCATTAAGCTGCGATTCTTCCTTTTCGTCACGACCACATTAATCTAACATTAAGAGTAAATTGATTGGCTTCTACATCGCCGCCCGCCCATCTTAATACTAATCCTTCTCCGATTGAACGGAAACCGGGGATATCATATATAGAAGCGTTGCCAAGGCTGTGGTGGGATTTCAGAAATCCATTCCTAAACTGTGTCTGTCGGTTTATCCCGGGGGCGATTTCCGATTTCCGTCGGGCCTTCCATCATATCCATACGCTCGCCGGCTGTGGCGCTTCTGACCGGCCGCGCCCGCCACCCCTCGCCCCCTTCCCAGGCTGCAAGTTGAATATATATTATCGATTAACGGCGAACGGGATCTGCAACATAAATATGAAATCAGAATCTATTTTTAATTTGTGTTTTTCTGAATATTTAAAAAAGAATCGCGTCAACCGCACACAATTAAAACCAAGACTTTATTTATTTGCGAAAATAAAAGACGATTTATGTTAAAGTCAAATATGGAAGGTGGATATTTTAAAAAGCGCGCCCTTAATTTTACAAATCGATTGTATGAATAGTAGATATCGCGGGCTTATTTATGATGTTGATGAAATTGCGTTTTATATATAAACTTTCTTATTTTAAATACGAATTGTTTCATTGATATGTATACAAATAACTTATTGGGTTGATTCTGCAGACTAACATTTAATTTTCTTCTGATATTTACTGGTTGATTTTATTATTTTTCATTTCTTTGGTATTCCGGTTTTTTAAATTTTAAAATTTCTTTACGTCGGATTATATTTTTCTTTTCACATTTTACTACAAACATTTAACAATCATTAAAACTTAAAATTTTACCAATTTAATATTGGATCTAAGTGATAATTACAAGAAAACTTTACATTAGTTACTTTTATTTTTCACCCTTTGTGGTTATCAAAAGAATTTTTAATTACATTTAAAACTTAAAATTGTAAAAAACGTTGGTATATTTACAGGTCAGCAAGCAAACATATACTAAATTTAATTAATTAATTATTAATTAATTTTGTAAATTGTATGTGTTTGTTTATCTAAAATATATTGGTTCTTTAGTTTTTGTGAACTCCCTCAGTTTGAGTAATTTGGTTTATGTGCAATATTGATGTTGTATTTGTTTTCAGGAATTTTTTAAATTCTCTGACAATTTGTGTGTGTATGTATGTACGGAATTATTTTTTTTGTTCTCCTTTTCATTTTGTGCTTATTTTGGTGTTGTTTTAGTTTATTTTCATTTTTGTGTCAATCTTTTTTTTTATATAATTGTCTATAAATTGAATTGGATAATTATTATTAATTAACATTTCTTTTATTTTATTTATATTTTTTTTAGATATAGTTTTTTCTAGAAAGCTATGCACTGTTCAACCTAAGTTGTTAATGTCGTACTTATTTTGTATTTTGTGGGTGTTTGTGATTAAAAAGTCTAAATCTCTCCACGTGTGTTTGTTTAAAGTACTCAATTTGTGTAATTTTTTTCATTTTTATGTGAGATCGTTATGTCAAGAAAATTTATTGCTGAATTATTTCATTTTTTTCTAATGAATTGAATTCGTTGAGTGATAGTTATTTGAATTTTTCTAATATGTATTTGATCTTGTGTTTGAGGTATTGCCAATGTAGTCATCTACATACCGTTTAAAACAGTATATATGTGTATCATTTTTTTAGTATATCTTGTTCAACTTTCTCCATAACTAAATTTGCTATGACTGCTGATATGGATGATCCCATTGCTACACCATAACACTGCCTATAATAGTTCCTTTCAAAATATAATTCCGAAACGTAAAGAACATCTTTATAATTAAATAAAAAACCGGAATAACCAAAGAAATGAAAAAATAGAAATAACAATTATAAAACAAGAAATGTTCCACGTCAGGAGATTTAACAAGATGTGACAAGTAGGTATATACACAATTAATGTATGTACAGGCTTCAGCAAAGACACAACAGTATTCCAGGCTGAGATTGATGCAATTCATCATTGTGCCAAAGAAACAGAAAAATAGGCCAAGTTAGATAAAGAAGTCGCTATCTTCTCTAAAGTGATTAGTTTTGTAAGTGTGCAAAGAAAGTTAACATTGGCCTGGGTTCCTAGCCACTCGGGCGCGAGGAGAAATGAGGCGGCGGACGATCTGACCAGGCAAGATTTGTCAAGACCATTCGTTAGAGCTTTTCTTGGCAGTACCAAATCGCAAATTAAAAAAATCATCAATAAATGGATTGGATTAGATTAGGATTGGGGTGACTTTTAGACTTGTTTCACCGCAACCTTTTCAGATCTATTCTATCCCTTTTTTCCTGGAAGACATTCTCTAATTTTGCCCTCTTAATTAGGCTTACAACTTTTGAGAGCGGCTTCTTTGTTTAGCTGTGGGGTTATCCATGCCCATTACTAGAAACTTTGTCCTCGCCAGGTCTTCACATTGGCACAGTACATGAACTGGGGTTTCTTCCTCCTTTTGGCAGAATATACAGGTTGTGTCACGTGCCTATTTAATCTATAGTGACCAGTCAGCAGATCGCCTATCATTTTGACAGTCTTCCACTCTTTATTCAATAGATTCCTAGTGAATTCAAGCCCCTGTTCCTTTAGGAACTTTTTTTCCTGTCTCTATCCTGGTGATCTTTGCCGCCACTCTCTGGACTGATTATGTATCCATTCATTGAAGGATTTTTTAATTTGCGACTTGGTAGTACCGAAAGAAGGGTCTCGCCTGACCAGCTCGTCCGCCGCCTCATTTCCTCTCATATCCGAGTGGCTAGGAGTCCAGGCTAAAGTTAATTCCCTTTGGATGCCCACTTCCATTAGGGCGCTTATGCAGGCACAAATCAGCTTAATCCACACTTACGGAGCTAATCGCTTTAAATGTGGACTGACTGTCAGAGAAGATAGCTCGGCCCGTCTTTCTATTTCTCTGATACAATACTGAATTGCATCAACCTCAACCTGGAGCACCGTTGTATCAATGGATGGATACATAATCAGTTCAGGGAGTGGTGGTAAAAGTCACCGGGACAGAGGCAGACAAAAGAGTTTCTGAAGGAACTAACAGGTTGCAATAAACTCATTTCGCCGTAGGTACCCAGAAATTCAGTAATCGAAGGAAACGAAGAAGCCGATGTGTTAGCAAGAAAGGGATCATCTGCTGTTTCCGCTAGACAACTCCCACAACAAAAAAGAAAAAAAAATATAGATATTGTGTACAAGATTGAAAGGAATTCTAAGATATTATTTTGACATCTTATAAGTAAAATGAATGAAATGACCAATGAAAAAGTCGTCGATTTATAGTAAAGTAGATTCTGCATGTTTTCTCTTCCCGTTTACGAGATCAAAATTGTAAGCACGTTAATGAGAACATCCAATATAAAAATAAATATATAAATAAAAACATCGCATTTCCTCATGACAATAGCTCCACGGTAGCACTCAACATCAATTAAATTAACAACGGATAAATCACATCACAACCAGAGTTTACCCCGAGGAACAGATAAAACTTTGGCCGTATACGATATAAGTAATTAATGCGACGGGAAAACTTTTTCTGCTCGTACAGCTTTTCTCCCTTCGTCCGTCCCGCGATACAATATAATAGGTATAAATATCGTCTGCTCCCTCAAATTGCCGCCGCCATATATCCGCTTCTCGGAAAATCGCTGGCGATTTTCGATTTAAAGTTTTATTGTTAGAAGTGTCCCTCTACTATCGTCCATTTAACTTTCACAATAGTGAACCGGTACCGTAGCTTTTCCTCTCTCGCGCCAGTTTTCGTTGGACGATCGCAGAGCTTCTTCCCTCGATCTACTGGTCTACTATCGCTGTGCGACAATAACACCTCATTACAGCGTCGAATGGAACGCTATGGTTGCGTTGGTGATTGTAGTGAAGTCAGCGAGGAAAAATGAGAAGGAACCGAAGTCTGTTTTTGCACAGAGAATGAAAATACGAATGTTTGGTGATGCCGAATAAGATACATAGCGAAGATCGTGAAATGACGTAATATTGACGTCTATTGGGAGTCATTTTACGTCACTCCATACTGGAAGTACAAGGGAATAGGCATAAAAACTTATTTTGTGTCTATCAATTTTTTTTTTATAACACTTTTCTAGTCTGTGTTAAAATTCTGCCAATTCATGCACCAAACCAGGACGGAAAAGGATTGAGAGTAAAAAAAATTACTCATGAAGACTATCCAAAGGTCACTGCAGATCTCGGGGAAACCAAATGATAGTTCCAGTGAGGTACTATCATACCTATAGATGATTATAATAGATAAATGTCATCTGTAAGAAGCGGTGAATATAAATTAATTTAACCGAAAAGAATGTCAGTATGGAGGAATATGTCCATATCAGTAAGGGAAATGAAAGGGGAACAATCACTAGAGACGGTGCTATGTCTCTACGGGACCTCATCAACACTCGCCCCAGGTGCAACTCACTTTTAGTTTGCTATTACATTGCAAGTTTTATCCATGACTCGTCCGTTGAGAAGCAAGGAGTACAAATACCCGCCCTCTAGGAGACACATGCTAAACTCTTAACCCACTAGACAACCATAGGAGTCATTAATCTAATTGTTGTTTTAGGCATTTCTTTTCATACTTTTTATAAGAATTATTTCAAAAGAAATATATACAATATTGATTGAAACCTTAAAATTATTAATAACACAATCCGACTACTAAGATCATTAAAAGTAAATCTCTTGATCGTTTTTCTCTTTTTATTTGTTTGTAGAACTTCACCTAACTTAAAGAAATATATAATAATAATAATATATCTTAATTTCGACCTATGGAAAACAAAAGTCCATACATCAACAGAAAACGAAAGAATATCTACACATTTGAAAATTTGAAAAAGAAAAAACTACGAATTATAAAAAAAAAAATTATTACTCTGTTAAGAGTAGTAAGATGTCCTATTCAAATAAGTTTTTACACTTCACTTAAAACAATTAAAGGTAGCACAATATTCAATTTGATCAGGTAATTTATTAAACAATTTAATCATCTAGAACTGACAAGACTTTGAAAGATGTGGTTCTTGATCGGAGATGCAGTGTACTCTCTTGTTTGGTATTGTAAACACGTAGAATGATTTATTTGTTATTTACATGTTCTACTATACGGAAAAAAAAAATGAAAAAGAAATATATGGTAAACCTAAATGTATACAGCTTGATACAATAAAAAGACAAACCCTTAAACCAAAAAAAAACATTCCTCAAAAGGGAAAAATTGGTAACTTTGAACTGAGTGGCCGGAATTAGCTTCTGATTCTTTATACTGATATTAATCAGTATTTGTTTACATACTTTTTTGAGCGTGACAGCTAAATAAGTGATTCCTTATTGGAGTGGATCCCTTCGTCAAGTGTCAATACTACTCATAATTTGAAAAAACAATCAGACAATAAATTTATTTACGATCACCTAGCTACTTTGAAGATGTTCAGATTTGACAACTGTGCCACATTGACACTCTCGAAATGTTGTGCGTGTTATAGAACAGTCTAAAACACGACAAACATTGCCTGGTAACGTATCTTTGAAGACAGATAACCTTTCCATAGCATAGGTCACCGCATACCAAAGAAGTAGAAGAACTTAAAAATGGGAAATATGTTATATAATGTGGAATTACCATTTTCGTAAATCTAAATCTCACGAATTTGTTTTAATATAAATATACGGGGCAAAATAGTAACCTCCAAATTTGGCAACATGATCACAAATGTTAAGTTGAAGCTCAAAGTGGGAAAATTTTGATTGTAGAAGCAGATAGAAGAACATCACCAAATTATTGAAAAAGAGAGTTGCCAAGAATGCTGCTAATTGGGAAAAGAAAATGGTGCCTATATAGAAGACATAAGAGATGATTCAAAAGAGAATTGCTTGACGAACTACCTCATCAGTTCTTAGAAGTTGCATGAATCTGAGGTCTTAGCAGCTGGAGATGTATAGCACTTCATGTTATCAATTGTTGTCTTCATTAATTATTAGCGACAGTTAAAGATTCTTTGGTGTTATCTCTCACTCGAAATTTTATAAAAATTACATTAACTTCCTTTTTCATCCAGATATATCTATGCAACCAACACTTACATTAAATAGTGCCTCTCCATTTTTTATACATTCTACACTTCTTGTTTTATAAAGAAAAACATTTATTTATCTAACTATAGAGTCCGTTGCAATAGAGAATGGTACATGTCATCATCAAAACCTGCGCGAAGCCTGACGTCCCGCTGTCTGCTACTACTGCATGTTACCTAGCAACTAGGAATTAGCTACCAATATTCGTTCATCGCGCATGTGACGTCAGTGTACTTCTCTATTCAACGCGACTCTACATTAGTTAGTGAAACCGGTTTCAGTTTTATTCAAAATAATATCTTTAAACTCATAAAAAAAAAACCCTCAAATGCAGAACTAGTATTACTACAACTTACACTGCAACCGCGTGCAATACAATCTTGTGCAGGTTCATAATTCATTGTAGGAAGATAACAAATAATGCTGTACGTTTGGAGTTTCCGACATATATACATAAACGCTATCTGCACAAAAACTTAAAGTCTGGAAGTTACATAATGGCCGATCCAGACATTTTCTACGCTCGGCTGATTTTGGTCAACTTTATATACGCAGTTAAATATGTACATATATACACGAATATATGTAAGTACATGCAGCTATATGTGAAATACGTATGTGTCTAATAACTATAGTTGTTATACATATTGCCAAGCAAACTGAATGTCCAATTGTGCTCGTGCAAAAGTTTGAGCTGGAGGAAATGGGGTTCAGATGCGAAAGTTTTGCGCATAAGGAAAATGATTTATTTACTTATTCTTTTTTAATTCCTATTATTTTATGGTTAATAACTTCTATGAAGGAAATGTGCCAGGAAAATTATTTGATTGTGCCCAAAAAGGTTTTTCTTTATGATCGATTGGTGGAAAGAAAACAAAATATACAGGGTTAGAGATTTTCTCTAGATTCTTTTAGATTTACCTGCTTTGAGTTGAGAAAAAAGTAGCACGTGAATGCATATTGTCGACATGCGCCAAAGATGCCGCAAATTTATCTACTTGTTCAGAGAGATTTACATTCGAAGCATTTATCATTTGTAATTTGCGGCAAAGGATTAAAGGTAAACATAATTTTAGAATTTGCACCTGCGCGAGCGCCTCGTTGATAGATTTGACTTTTAATTATTTGCTCCAAGTTTGCATTTGACTAGGCATATTAAGCGATGTGCTGAGACATCTATCAGCCAGTCAGTGCTATTTAAATCGATTGTCAGTTGCATCAGGAAACATTTCATCGAAAGGAGAATTTACTTAGAACTCCTTTCGAGAAACTCTCCAGCCCTCAATTTGCAGCAATTTGCTGACTGGCAGAACATATGCGTATGATATTTGGTACTTAAGAATCAGTTCTTTCTGAAGTTTGAACCGATTTTACCGTAGCATGGATTTTTTTTCATTGGCGCGTGTAACACGAAGAAAGCAATTCGGCCAGAAAGACCTATTGTGCCCCCATGTCAATTTTAGCTCTCTCAGTTAGGTTGCACCCTTTCAAAAAAGTACGCAATCTGGCTGAGAGTTAATTTATCGACTCTAGGGTTCGTCCAACCGTTCGACCCCAAAGTGCGTCTGCCTCTCCTCGTTCACTGCTGGCCAGTTGACAAGAAGGTGAGTAGGAGTTTCTTCGGCATTCCCACACTTTCTGCACAGGGGAGAGGAGACTATTATTTAGTGCGCAGTGATCAGTCAAGACTTCTATGAGTAATCTCAATCTATCCCTGCTTATAAAGAGTGCCTGACGGAGTCTTTCCTCATTGCCATTGAATGAAGCTATAGAGATTTACAGAGTCTTGCGCCGGCGAGTCAATTCCAAAAGGAACAGTGCCTAGCAGTAAGTTGGGATCTGACAAACGTTTTGATGCTGCCACATGAGCTACCACGCGTCGGTTCTGGATCTAAGAATGACAGCTCGCTGGCGCCCTTTGCTTACGTGTCAGCTATTTCATTGCCTCTGATCCCAGAGTGACCCATCTCAATGTGTTCCGCCAGCTGTTTAAGTTTTCTGTCACACCCACCAGCGCACCTCAGACTTCGCGTTAAAGCTTATTGAGGGCAGCGGTAGCTTGTTGAAGACCTTTTTCCTTCCTATTTCCTGCGCAGGTAATTTGAGATGCCCTCAGCACAAGTCTGGATGGTTTGACTGATCATTTTGCTGCAGTTCTTTCTGAAGTTTGAATCGATTCTACCGTAGCACGGATTGCTTTCACCCTCGAATTCCGATCAGTGATCTTCCATCGTTGCCAGCCCTCTTCCTCAAGGCAATTCTCGCCCGATTACACCCTACAGAATGCATCTCTCTGAAAACTTTATATGATTATGAAGGAGTTATATATATATACTATTATTTGAAGTTCAAATACATTATCGATTAATTCTATTCTTCTCCTCAAGCAACAATCTCAAAACGATTTCCTTAACATCGATGTAAACATATTTATTCAACGTTAGAGGGGAAAAAAAAAACAAGCAAAATTTAATCCAAAGCATACATTGAAGACGCCTTCCTTAGCGGAACTTTAAATTCTCGCACCGCTTCCCTCGTCCCTCTCGCCTTCTCATCCACTCTGCGACTAACTTCCTGGCGCAGTTTCATTAACTCCAGATCCACTACACTTCGACGGGGAAAACAAACTCGGACGTGCCAGACGATTTTTCTTTATTTGCCAGATAGAGAAAGATTACGCTGCCCTTTCCGAGATTGAAGTCGTCGACGAAACAGTAAGTTGGGGCTGGACGGACGTGCAGGGGAGGGGGTTTAGGAAGAAGCTATTTTCCAATTAGGGGCCGTAAGCAGGAGCCGATAGCCGAAGCAGGCTCACCGGAAATTGGCCGCGACGCGACGAAGAATTACAAGTTTCGCACCAAATGAGAAGCTGTAAATTCTAGGCTCGCGTTCTCGGACAGGTCCGATTGCGTGTGTACGGAGGATGGATTGGATCCAATTTCGGGTTCTTTTGTTTTAATATTGTGTTAGCAGTGCAAATAAAAGCGAGGATGGATAAGGATTTAAGACGGCTAGCTGGTAAAAAAATTTTCTTCGTATAGACTATAAATTCCAGATTAAGGACTAGTTTAACTTATGTTATATTTGCAATACAGGGTGCAATAATTATCTCGTGTTTCTGTTTGGTTGAAAGCCATCCCTTCCTTCTCTTGGGTGGAAAGTGACGTTTCTGTTAACATATTTAATAATATGGTATAATCCTCGATGGAAATTTTCTATTCCAGTGTCAAGATCCGACTGATTTTTTGAAATTAGGGGCATAACCAAATGTTCAGTCATTCCTCATTTACTCACAAGGGAACCCCGCGAACTGTAAATCGCAGATTTTGATGAAACTTTGTCAGTTTGTTGACTCCATGGAGTGTTACTCAAGGACGCTTTCCGTTGCTGCGGAACTTCAACTTTAGGGGGTGCAATTCACCCTTGCAATTTAGCCCAAATTTGGTTTTTTCTGAATAACTTTTAAACGGTAAGAGATAGGGAAAAAGTTTCAATGACGGACTTGTACCGTTTAGTGAGCCCTTTCGATTGGTGTAGGTATTTATATACAGGGTGTTCTAAGAAACGTGGAATGACGTATGTTGTGCTTATTTTATCGAATTTCAGAAATCGGTTATAATGGCCTTTTTTGCGATCAAATAGTCTATAGAAAGGTAAGTTAAAAGGTTATACAGGGATGTCCACAAAAATATAAATTTTAGCATATTTCCTTATTCTAATGGGATACTGTGTATATTGTTATGTGGCTGCATTGTATGTCGAAAATCAGTGTAAACTTATACTAGGCGCTAGATATATGTGATAGCTTTCGAGGGCTAAATTGCAAGGGTGAATTGCACCCCCTAAAGTTGAAGTTCCGCAGCAACGGAAAGCGTCCTTGAGTAATACTCCATCGAGTCTACGAACTGACAAAGTTTCATCAAAATCTGCGATTTACAGTTCGCGAGGTTTCCTTGTCAGTGCTGCGATCTGATGATATAAATTAGGAATAAATAAACGCGAATATAGTTCAAAACAAAAATTTCAAATAAATACGATTTTATGAAGAATACTTAATTATATTATATCTATAACATTTATATCTATTATACTAATTCATTAATGTGATGCTTGCTTTGACATCGAAAGAATAGCTTCATAAGTTTTTACATAAAGATAGAAATTAAGTGCAAAATGTATTATAAATAAAACAAGAAGAAGGTTTTATTCATTGCTTCAATAATTTAATTTGTTTAATTATACCATTTTGGTACTTCTAACAAAATTCTCCATTTAAACATTTTCCGGTTTCAAATATCCTAATTGATAATGTGATATTTGTTGGTACAAAAAATCATGGAAAACATTCGTAGTTTAAATATGTATATTAGCCTTCTCACATCTGTTTTTGTAATAATTTGTTAAAGTGTTTAAAATGCAAGTCTTCAAAATGTATTTTCGGGGTATATTCGAGCACTTTTCCATAAATTCGTCTAGATAAATACCTATCTTACTGATTTACATTTCTCTGTCCCCTGTAAGAGCACTATAATACAAAATGGAAAATTAATATATTTGATATAGAACACCTAAGCAGAGAATTTACCATAGTTTATTTATCGGAAAGAAAACAAAACTATATCTCTCTTCTTTTTATAGAATTATTGGAGCATATTTCCACAGCACACTGTGTGTTCTTTCATTCATTGTAAGAACTTATTTTTGCACACTTTAGAGCCAAATAATAGAAGAACTATATGCTACGATGAAACAATCTTCTAATGTCATTAAACTTATACTAAACTAAAAAGATATAAAATAATGTGAATAAAAGAAATTTTGTTTATTTATAAAACGTAAATAATAACAGAGATGCTACGACAAAATATTCGATACCACGAAATTTTGCTTTATGTCCATACTGGTATACTCTGATAGTACATACCTTCAAAGATTAGTGTTAAATCTCTAAATCCCTAATCGTCTAATTTCCATGAACATTTAATGCGAACACAAGTTGTATGCCATGTTACTTCGTTGCAAGAATAGACGCGATTTAATAAATCCTATGTAACTATAGGTTTGTTCGAACATGCAGTTTGCAAACGGTTCACGATCATGCGAACCAATCAGATAACGCATTTCAATTCGCGAGAACTCCAATTTGTTCGCTGATTGGTTCACGTGATCACGAACCGTTCGCGAACTGCATGTTCGAACAGCCCTTATATATTCTGCGTAAAACATGGTAAACAAAAAAAAGAACACTGCAGGTGGCTGGAAAGCGCCCCATTGGTTCTTTTATGTGGGAATTGCATTTGTTAACTTTAAATTTAATCCCTTATTTGATTTAAAGAAATAGATTTAATACCGACAACCAAACTTTACCAAATAATTTAGTTTCGTCAAAGCAAATATGTCAACAAAATTATGTCATTGTCTCAAACAACGTTTTATTTCGTATTTAATTGAAGTAAGAATTTTTACATTTGAATCAACAAAATATAAATTTGTTAGCGGCAATTAAATCGGTTTTTTCGTATACGCGTTCATAGTGTATATCTGTATTAAAAATAGAAACCAGCTAATATTTGTTACAATTTAACGAAACGCGATATTATCACCTAATTAGGTGCGGATGTATTAATTGAAACGGTTAGTTCGGAAAAGCGGTAGTTACATTAAGAACGTCAGAGACCTACAACACGTCGGACATTTAAAACGCATAAGTGCGAACGATCAAAAGAAAAATAGTAATATTTATTGAGAGTGAACGGTAAAATTATGATCAGGATCATCTTATGTATGGTTATAAGTCAAAATTTTGGGGCTTTTATGACAAATGTAAGTCGAACATTACCTCACCACCAGTAAAACATTTGTTGTCACTACTCGCACCGGCTTTACGTGATACATTAGAAGACATTCACATTCCCGCATCGTTTGCGTTACAAAATGACATCACCGTCGACTGTTACGACCCCAATTGACCTTAATAACAGCGGCCGCGCGCTCGCCAGCCAACGGAAGAAGGCCGATTTCAATGTTAAACCGTCGGTTCCCGTCATGGTGGAACTCGCGGATTAGGCAAAGCGATGAGTTTCCCACCTCCGTCCTGATACTGATATTTTCCGGCGATTTCTTGCGAGTCGGAAGGGTCGGATCCGACACCGTTTAATTTTCGTTCTTTCTGCGGTTCTGGTGGAAAGACGCCGTCTCGATCGCGAGGCAAATGAAGAAAAAGTAGCTTGGGTTAAACTTGCGCAAGCGAGTTAGGTAATCTATCATTCGATCTTTTCTATGAGGGGTGGGACCGATTGGACTAATCTGTCATTCTGATGGTCGTAGGGATGTCGAAGAAATAAATGGGGATTCGTATTGATAGTTTAAATTTAAAATATTTTTGTTTACGTGGGATAGTTGAAAGCATCCCTGTCTTACTTCCGTATATGCTAAACTGCGACTGTTCCCCCCTTAAGGGTAAAAGTTAGCAATTCTCAGATGGAACTCAATGCAATAAGTGGAAGAAGAGTTGCCTATATGTTTGAATAATTCAAACTTTATTTGAACTGTTGCATATACTGGGTGAGTTTTTTTTATCTTGAGACAACGGAATATCTCTAAAACACTGCATCAAATCAAGAAAAGATCTTATATACTTATATCTACTAAACTAACATTTCAACAAGCCATGTGTTCGAAACTGTGCCCCTTCAGTTCGACACATTTATTTATTCGCAATTGGAATGCTATTCAACGATACAAAACCGGACTTTATTCAGTACTTGACAAGCTGTGAATACTTACACATTGTCCGATCCCCATTTAGATTATTAATTATTAATCCAATACAAATTAGTTAGTGTTGAATATTTGAAACAGTAATGGAGGCTATAACATTACAAGAGGGAATTAAAATGATTCAGATCTTTGAAATGTTATTTAATGTTAAAATAAAAGAACACAAAATCATGTTTTTTGCGATTACTGCGCAATCCGTTACGAATCGAAAAAAAAAGTTTCAAATAAAAACTACATACTTGATGGCGTAGAATCCGAATTTGCAATACAAAATGGGGGTTCCCATTTAAGATTTCAAAGTTGTCCCCCCTCCCACTCTGGGGAGGGAGGTGGGGGATCGAGTTCGGCATCATTCAGTGAGCTCCCTACATTATAATAAGTCTTATTAAGATCATTTTTTGATTTGATGCAGTGTTTTAGAGATATTCCGTTGTCTCAAGATTAAAAACTCACCCTTAGTTCAGGTGATCAAGTGTCACGCAATAATTCGAATACATAACGTAGTTTAGAATTTGCTTTACTAGTGCGTAATTCCATTTTTTTTGAGCCTCCTTTTCATTCGCAAATGTTTAAGTTGTGAATAACGTGAGGTAAGAAATACTTGCAATTATTTTGTTTGAATTTTTTGAATATATTCAGTTTTTTAGTTCTTTATGTTATCTAACTCTTACGCGAACTGTCACTAAATGTTAATTTACAATTCATTCTCTAGTTTCCAAGCAAAATACATTCGTCCATCATGGAATGTGAAAGAGGATGAAATGCCAAAATTAGTAGCAAAATAGGTGTTTTAATTATTAACTTCATGAGGTGGTTCATTTTTTGTTGTTGCAGGAAGGCAGCACCCAGTAAACCAAATACAAATTTCCCGCAATTATTTTCAGTAACTTCAACATTAAAGCAGGAAGTTACCTACGATTTTGTATTACATTAATAGTTATTTGAATACCTTTAAGTTGAAGTTACAGAATATAATTGTAGGAAATTTGAATTTGGTTTACTGAGTATAAGGTGAAACCAAAGTGCAATACGTTAAATTTATGCAAACAGTGTGTAAATGGGGAATTAAATAAACAACCTTGCAATAAAAAAAAAACGGATTATTAATATCAGAAGACCAGAAGGAGTGAATATGAGATTGAATTGGCGAAAATTGCACTCTTAAGTTAATAGCAATTATTGCAAATATAAGTGGTATAACTTCTAAATCTAAACATAGTGTAAAATGTCCTAATTTTGCATCTGTACTGAGGCCAGTACCTCACAGTTTGTTATTACCTGTGTCTAAACCTCTACAAAACATGCTACTAAGCGACTATGAAAGTGCTGATGACGAAGTAAACGAAGAAAGTTTTGAAGGCGGGAACATGGATTTGGATCCAACATTTCAACCAGATTCGTCTTATTATGTACCACGCCTTCTAAGTCAAGAAGACCTCAACAACCTCGTCCGCGATTTAAAGTTGTCTAAGAAGCAAGCCGAACTTCTAGATTCCAGATTAAAAGAATCTTCTTCAGAGCAGATCAAAAGTTGCTTTTTTCGTAATCGCTATGCATAATTTGAGAATTTCTTCTTTTTGTAAGAAGGGCTTGTATTTCGTAATGACGTTGGTTCTGTTATGAAGACGTGTGGTTATGAATATAATACAGATGAGTGGCGTTTGTTCATTGACTCTTCCAAATTAAGCTTGAAAGGAATACTGCACCACAAAAATTAAGTACAACGACTTTGAGTGGAATATATTTGTGGCGATTTGAAAGTTGTTTCACTTTTGCTGAGCATGCAACTCAGGTACACAAAATATTGTTGTCAAAACGAACTTCACTCACACCAGGAAATAAGAATGTTATTGGTACCCCACTTATTAATCCTCAAAGAAATCATTTAGCCCTTTGTACATTAAGCTTGGGTTTATGATAAACTTTGTCAAAGGTATGGATAAAACTAACTGTGGGTTTGCATATGTGTGAAGTTAATTCCCTAAGATCAGTGAAGCTAAGGTAAAGGAAGATTTTTGTGGGACCCCAGATCAGATAGCTTTGAGATGAAAAAATTGTTGAGGCGCTAAATGGAATTGAAAAAGCAACATGGTTGTCTTTTAAGGAGATTTGCGACGGATTCTTGGGAAAACTACGTAGAGATTGTTAACAATCTACTGGCCTTGCCAGTGGGCCTGCGGTTGCAGCCCTGGGTTGCAACATCAGTTTAAAAATACACACTGTCACATGGACCTTTTCCCAAAAAAAAACCTTGGAGCAGTCAGTGACCAGCAAGGCGAAAGATTTCGCTAGGGTATTCTAGGCATGGAGGAGGAAAACCAAGGCAAATTGAATCCTGCTTTGTTGGCAGACTATTGCTGGACGCTGAAGAGAGATGTTTCTGATGCGAAGTACAGTCGAAAGTCCTATATCAGCACATTTTTCAAGTAAATACATCACTTTGTACGTCAATTTTTCATGATTAATACACATATTATAATACATACTTTCACAAAACTTCATTGTTTTGTCACTTTGAAACCCTGCTTGATATAAATATTATCAAAACAGATATGAAATAAGTTCAACCATACCTCGTGGAATAAAATAAATATGAAATTTTGTTGACCAATGTTATCGTCGCAAATCTGTATCATTAAGTTTTCCATTTCGTTGGTGTATATTATCTCTGGTTGAAGGATTATTATTAAACAAATTCGGTTTGTTTTCAGAAAGGTTGCTCTAAGTATGGATTTAATTTTTTCGAATAAAGGTTTTCTTTTTGCATATATTGCCATTATACTGGTTTTATTCATTACACATATTTTTTTCCCATTTATAATTCTAAAAAAAATCAATCGCCAATTATCATTGATAACAAGTGAGTCATTTCGAAAACTTGCTGTAAAATAAGACTTTATCCTTGTTACGTTGTTTTATATGTCTTAATTAATACTTAATGAAATAAATAGTGAAATGTCACACCTCAAAGTAATAACCAGTGCAACTCGTTGCCTAGTTACCAATCACCAATGTATTAGATAGTGGTTTTTAGGACTACATATCGGAAAACAGTATGTGTAATGAAAAGGAAGGAATTCGATATCTGCAGATAGAAACATCAACTTTAGAAATTACGAATAATTAGGGACCCAAGAAGGAATCCGATGGACTCCAAACATTTCTTTTCAAAAGTATTTTAGTGCATAAAAGGAGTTGGGTCTTCCTTTCTTTTATTGAAAAAAAAATATCTTAATTGATATTCCCTCTAATTCTACAAGTCGCCTTAGATTAGATTAGATTAGGATTGGGGTGGCCTATGGACCTGTCTCACCACGACCCCAGGTTGCATCATCTGCCAGACCTATGTTATACATATGCCTATTCAGTCTATAGTGACCAGTCAGCAAACCTACAATCATTTTAACAGCCTTCTTGTCTTTATTCAGCAGATCTATCGTGAATTCAGGCCTCTGCTCCTCTAGGAACTCTTTTGCCTGCCTTTGTCCCGGTGATTTTTGCCACCTCTGCCACTCTCTGGACAAGTCGCCTTATAAATTCGCGCAAATTAAATTGGAAGATCTAGTTAAAGAGCTTTAAAACTTTATGAATCATGCAAATTTAACTATGACTGCTCTATCAACAAGGTAAATCCTTTAAAAATATGACTCAATCCTTTAATTTAACTATTTTCCCCCTATATTCACATTTATATCGTGTTACTTAAACTAACCTACTCAAAGGTCATTCCATTCAACAAAATCGCGACTATTACGAGTCTTCTTTCGCAACCCTAGTTAGCGCTGCTCGAACGAAATTGCTAAACAGAAGTGGTGCCTTAAAATACACGTCGGAACACCTTCAACGCCCACACTAAATTGCCCAAATCCAAAGCATCCTCCTTTTCGTCCGAATCTAATCCGGAGATTTGTTAATTTGTTTTGAAATCTCCAGTCGGCCGGTCGTCATGGTAACCGAGTGCGCTGGATGCCGCCGTCGCCGAATTCCTACCGACCTATTTCTGGCACGGCGCTGGCTGGAATACGTAAATACTATGAAAACTATGCGGGAACGCGCGCCACGACCCGCGAGACCCAAAAAGACAAACTAAATATCGCAAGACACGTGGAGAGATGGAGGCTCGTGTGATACTTTAAGATAAAAGTCGCGGAGATGTCGTCGACATCTTCCCTGTCGGAAATAGAAAAAAAATGAGGTTATATGTTACCACGGCGGATGGTGCATGCACTGTCTAGTCGCCTGCGACACGTTTGAGTCGCTGCCAAGAAATTACGGGGCTAAGGCATCGAGCAACTAGACTGCGAGTTGCGAGATGTTTGAAGAATGTTGGAATTCTTCTAGAAAGAACTTTATTTGCACCTGCACTGCGCAAATAGAATAATGTTTATTTGCTCCTTACGGGTACAAAATATTCTGACATTCATATTCACATATCCCAGAAAAAAATGAAACCAACATTATTAGATCCCTTAAAACTACATCATATTGAACAGAAATTATTTTTTTAAAGATTTTCACCAGTTTTGTTTCATTGATATGAGACTTGCATACCAGATATGGAAATTATCAAGCCTCCACTACTTATTTATAACAAAGTGTAAACAAACTTAAAATGTTAAAACTTGCAATGAGGTCGTTTGAATGTAGCGTAATATACAGTTTGTCTGACCGATTTCATGACTCCCACATTGTGGCTCTGTTATTATTAGCACGATTTTAATGAAACTTTAATTGAGGATACCAATTCATCAGGTAATTAATTGGTAGCAGGACAATGGGATTTTCACCAGTAGCATTAAAAAATTATATTCGGCAATGAGTTTGTAAAGGATCCCAAAGTTGTGGGTGAGATATTTTGTAAGCATCTTCAAGATATTCATGTACCAATTAAACATGCCCAAAGTAGCTTTACTCATCCTTCTACGCCATCAAATACTAATACTTTATTTTTGCATCCTGTAAGTGAATCTGAAATATTATTATCGAAATGGCTAAGAAGCCATCCGCAGGACTGAATGACTCCGTGTAGAATTTTAAACTTTATTCATAGCTAGGCCTTTAGTTTTTTTAGTTAATTTATCTTTTGAGAGGGGTGCATTCCCGACAGATCTAAAACTAGCTAAGTTAATCCCGATATATAAAAAAAGGTGATCGTTATGACGTATCAAACTACAGACTCGTATCTTATTTTTATATACAGGGTGTATCAGATATAGAGGTAAATATAATAATATGTAGCAGCTGTAATCATATACAATCAAAAAGTCTTAATGCATAGTGGGTCTATCTGTAAGCATTAATGAGAAAAAAACATATTTTATAAATGCCGTGGGCTAGAGCCGCACCTGTGCCCAACCTAAATGCTGTCCCGAATATACCCCCACATACCACTATCATTCAGCCATTACCGCTGTTAATTTTGTGTGGATTGCCGCTTGGAATGCAAGCCACTTCGAACATTTTATTTAAATTCTTCCCGTCTCAAAAAAACGATCCTTTTCAGGACCATCATGATTTTATATAAAGAAAATCGAAGCTTGATGCATCGGCAAAAGCGCGGGAATGTATAGATTCATTTTCGCGCGACATCATAGTAAAAAAGCTTTGTTTGCAAATTTTCTGTATTCTACATTTCTTTCTGTGTTATTCGATTCAATTCATTTTGCGTTATTTGATTAAATAAATCCAAAAGAAATAACTCAAATTCGTGTGGTACCGTTTATTAACGACTAACTCTCGCTTCGACAAAGCAAAAGAAAAATATTTACGTTTTTTGTAACTGCTGAAGTCGCATATCCGGTGAAACTCGAACGTCTTATAGGATATTAAAATAATACTTTGTAGACTTACGTAGAATGCTCTTAACAAAAAAGGAATGTTTATTTTATAAAAAGAAGAATTTTAAAATGCCTCAGTTTTGCTATTTTGACAAGGGTACACTGGCCGATTGGCCTTTATTTATTCAGAATGACGTTAAATGAACTTACGGCATACCATTAAGAATAATACTAAATGAGTACAATGTATTTATACATAATACCATGTTTAGCGGGTGCTTAACATGACGTTTTCTTGCATCAGGCCCGGACTAAAGAAGTTTTGGCTCTAAATTTTACTTTTTTTTATTCTTTAATGATGAAATCTGGTTTCGGTGGGTTTGTGCTTTATATGTCGTGTAGTTAACACCCAAGCAAAATTTACTTTTTTATTTGATACACCCTGTATACATATTGCTGTGTACTGATGGTACCAGCATAAATGCAAAATGAAGAAAAAAAAAATGAAAATTTAAATTTACTAGCTCAGCGGATAAAAATAGAGGGCGCAAAAGAAGACTTAACTTCAGGGTTACCCTCACAATAAAACCTATCATGAAAAGTAAAATGTGGGCGTTTGAAAAATTGACTTACTTTGATTACAAAAATTGAAAAGGTTGAATTAAAAATAAAAGAACAGAAATTTTGAATGACGTTAACAATCATAAATTTTTATTATTTATAAAAAAAAAGAAAAAAAACATTTAATTACAATAACGCAGGAAAAAATCAAACCTTGGACTGAGAGTCCTGGCCAAAATCAAAACCTGCTTGAATGTAATTTACTAAAGGACAATGCAAGTCCTTTAAACAAACAAAAGACAAATTTGTTTTAGAAGAAAATCCTATTTCACAAAAATCCACGTGGTCTCAAAATTGCAACACACTAAATTAATTTAAACGTGGACAAAACAAGTAAATTAATAAAGTTGAAATTTAATTACAAGCACAATGCTTCTTTTTACCTAAACCGAGGTGATTAACTATTAAATACAAGTCAGTAAACTAGAAAACGGAAAAATTAAACTCTTTAAACTAAAAAAAATGCCTTCTAGAACAAATATAATAATAAAAGATCTAAATTGTGCACACAATAATATAATGCCAATTATTAATGAGTGAATTCCCTGATTGATGAAATAATATCAAAATAAACGAAACAAAATTTAAAATCAAAATGAAATACCAAAATGGCAGCAATGAAAATAAATTTAAATGTACTTACACGACATCGTTCAAGTAACTCCCCAGCAGGGGCCCAAACATCGCATACATATAACAAACAGATGCGTGCCAAAGCAGCGCATAAAAGCAAAGATCATAGAAGAAGAATTCTTCTAGGAAGGACACAAACAACATGATCAAATAAAAATATATTACAGAGTGAAACAATCTCAACTGAACATTTAAATAAACAAATTAAACAACTCAATTCAATTAACAAAATCTTATTTAAAAATAAAATATTAATTTCTGAGAGAATTTTCCCGGCACATTGACAAAGATTAATCTCTACAAATAAAATAACACTGAATTTACAAACCCCGGGGTGCCGAACCACAGCAATATGTTTCACCTTGAGAAACTTTTTAGGCAACGCAAAAGATAAACCTTATCTAAATGAAAGATGGAATACTTACAAAATCAGGTATGGTGACTGAAATAACCTTATTGCATGCCACCACATTTCACTGACAAAACCTGCATTCGAAATTAGATTCAAGAAACGCATTGTTATAGAAGGCTTGAATCATCTAGTGTCGCACGACATATAAATGATACCGGACATAATATCGATATAGGAGATTTGGTACGAAACCGTATACTATTAAAAAGCACTCTAATAATTTATTAAAGCCAGAAGTTGCATCGCTATATCAGTTAGCACTGATTGATTTATTGGCGTCAAGTGTTTCATATTCGTTGCTAGTACTTGGGTGTGTCGACAGGTCAAGCACTCGTGGAAAAGCATTTTGTAAGTATTAAAGAGAGATAGATACGTTGCATGTTTAGGTGAGAGATTTGTTATAAATTCATTCGGTCTTCGTATGAGATACAATTATCCCGAATTAATAAAATCTTGCGTAACGCGGAGTGATCGCATATTTTATTTGTCAAAACATAAAACTTTAAAATTACCCATTAATTTGCCCGACTAAATTAGGACACGCCAGTAATTTACTAAAAACAACGACGGAATCTCGAAAAAGGCGCTCTCCCGTCCTCTGTGACCCTTCAAACCCCGACATAAACTGTCGTAACATCGCTCAAGCGATTGCATTACCCGAATTAACCGGCATGCGAAAAAATTTATACCACCAGGAGCCGTCCGACATATCGCTAACCTAATTTTCGGTGTCATATTTCAGAGAGGGAATTTATTAAAACGACTTGGCCCGGCCGTATAAAAAAAGCGACGTTAATCGGTCCGAAGTCGCCCACATGCACATACCGTCACTCACTCGAACAGCTTACGGCTTTCGAGCGCGCTGCTGATGTGAAATTGGGACGTGAGATGCGAGAACTAGGTGTGCAGCGGCTAGACCTGTTTTGCGACAGGACTAGATCGGGTTTTAATTCTTGCAAATGCCCGTCTGGGGACGTCAGAAAGTCTGGAGTGAGTTTGAGTATATACGTGCCGATCAAAATTATTGGATTAGACCAAAAAGTCTTAATTGATGATTATGGTGGTCAAATACACTAGCAATTCGTTAAATTTCAATAATATTTATTATTTAAATATTTAACAAATAGATATACAGGATATTTTAGTTAACATCAGCTACCTCAAATAACTCTTTACCTACTGTTATTTATATAAAATTCCGAAATCTATCAATTGTCATATCAAGGGGGACAACTTTAAACAATTCCTGGAGGTGCAGGGGAAGATGGGTCTTGTGGCCACTTATTCAAGAGGTCTTTTAATTCCCTTTACGGTATCAAAAAGTATTTTTTTTTAATCAGTAAGCAAAAAGTGCGAAATTTGCAATCTGTGCAATAAAATACGACTAAAATGAAATGATTTCAATTTTACTTTATTAAATGTTCAAAATGATGATCATTAACCTCCATACAATAGTACCAACCTACTTCAAATGCTCTCCTGACATTTCGCAACATTTCTGGTGTTATTCGTTGGCATTCTTCCACAATCTTTGAGTAAATATGCTAGGACAGTTCTGGCGCAAAATCCCATAAAGTTTACATAGAGGTCTAAATTAACTTTACTTCCGCTTTTTCCGGATACCTATCACGTTTCTCGAAACAGCCCAACAGTTCCAGGAACAGCTCTCAACAGTTCCTTAGAACAGCTTAAACAGTTCTCGAAACAGCTCAACAGTTCTCGAATAGCTTGAACAGGTCTTAGAATCAGCTTACACAAGTTCTAGAACAGCTTCAGACAGTTCCTAGACAGCGTCGAACAGTTCCCGAAACAGCTCAACAGTTCTCGAAACAGCTCAACAGTTCCTAGAACAGCTTCAAGAGCTCCCGACTCAGCTTAAGCAGTTTCGGGAACTGTCTAAGCTGTTCTAGGAACTGCTGAAGCTGTTCTAATAGCTGTTCAAGCTGCTCCTGACTGTTCGAGCTTGTTTCTGGAACTGTGACTTGTTCTCAGGAACTGTGTAAAGCTGTTTCTGGAACTGTTAAAGCTGTTTCTGGAACTGTTGAGCTGTTTCGAGAACTGTTTAATCTGTTCTAAGAACTGTTGGGCTGTTTGGAGAACTGTGATAGGCATCCGAAAAAACGGAAGTAAAGTGAATTTAGACCCCTATGTAAACCTTATGGGATTTTGCGCCAGAACTGTCCTAGCATATCTACTCTCTTGACCGCATGGCACACGCCTTAGACTTAAGATACCCCCAGAGAAGAAAATCAAGTGGTGTGAGATGCGGCGATATGGCAGGCTATGCTATAGGCCCCCTTCGACCAGTCCAACGATCGCGAAAGTGATGATACAGAAATTGTCAACAAATCTGGATTTTGCTCCAATTTTTCGTGATCAAAGGATTGATTGTATCACCCACCATGTTCTAATACATTTGACCATTTAAAATCACACCAATGAATAAAGTTTCTATGAGATGATCGCTAATGATACCAACCCATACATTAACTTCCTGTGGCCGTTGTGTCCCCATTTGGGTTTCTCCCACTCCAATATCTACAGTTGCAATAAGTACAGATTTACTTCACCGTTCAATGGCGGCATTAGACTGTTTGAGCTAGAGCTACAATTAACCAGAGAAGTAAAGTAACTGGGTATTACACTCAATGCGAAACTGTGCTGGAAAATCACATTTAGTCAAAATAACGACCAGGACCACGCAACTATTCTGGTGCTGCAGGAAACTTCCTGGTAAAACCTGGGGACTAAAGCCGCGGGTGACACATTGGCTATATACTCCTGTGATAATACCAGCGGTAACATACGGGCTAGTAATCTGGTGGAAAAGAACAGAAGTGTCCTCCGCAGTGAAGCTGCTAACCGCTGTCCAGAGACAGGCATTGCTGGGAATCACTGGTGCAGTCAACAGCAGAAGGACCTCTTCTTTGGAGACCATTGTGGACCTCCCCTCGCTGGAGCTTTATGTGAAAGCGGAGACTATGAATGGAATCCTTAGAGTGAAAATCAATAACTTGTGGCAACCCAACACTAGGGTTGGATGGCACACGGATTCCGGACGGGCCTTGCTACAAATGCGAACAGTATCACACTCGAAGTTATCTTCACCGAAAAGGTAAGAATTTCCATACCGAACAGAAACCAGGCACGTGGTGATATCACTGCTTCTCAGCTAAAATCTAGCCAGGGCACAGAAGCCGGTATTTGTGGGCTAAGCCTTAATCAAAGGATATCCATAGGTTTGGGGAAGCATGCGACGGTCTTCCAGACAGAGGTATTCGCCCTTGCAGCCTGCGGAGAAATGATTGCAAAGGGGCGCTGCGTAAGGAGGAAAATGACTGACAGTCAGGCTGCTATCAAGGCAGTATCGAACTCTGTAACTAGGTCAAAACTAGTTAGAAACTGCTAACAATCCTCTCAATAGACTGGCACGAGACTACACGGTGTCTCTGATTTGGGTGTCGGGACATGAGGGTATAAAGGGCAATGGTAATAGCCGACGAACTAGTCAAGGAAGACTCTAAAAGACACTTCATAAGTCCAGAGCCCGTATGTAGAATTACCAAGGACTCTGCTAAAAGGAAGATTTGGAGCTGGTTAGATAAACAAAGTAAAAATAATAGGGGATGGGAAACTCCATAATTTCTCTGATAGGGATCGTGCGTCTGACGCTCAAGCAAGAAAGAAGTTAAAATTATTACTGGGTTGGTAATTGTCCCTGAAAAAGCATCTATACAACACGGGTCAAGTAAGCGAACTGTAGTACAGAAGATGCGAACTATAGGAAGAGACGAGTTTACATGTAATCTGCAGATGTAAGGAATTGAAGGTACTCAGACAGAAACATTTCGGGAAGGATCTATTGTTGTATCGACGCCGACGTCTCATTTCCAAGAACTGTGGCCAGGCCTAAAACTTCAACATTGATATCTTTATTGACAGCCCGATAAAAATGTTGTTTTTGGTTATGTACACACCCCCTCTCCCTAATTTTTTGGATTAATTCCAGTATATATTTGTGCCATACACTTTTGGCTTGAATTATTTTGGTTGAATAAACGAGCTGTAGATCTAGCACACTTCTCATTCTCATTATACTAAGTCACTAATTCTACACGTTCTTGGATAGAATAGACCATATCATTTATTGTGAATTCATGATTAAATTGAAAGTAAACTCCACTAAACAATGCAAACTTAAACTAATACCGTAGAAAATAAGTGTCTAAAGCTGAAAACAAAAGCCAAAAAATAAATGAGAAAAACGACATTAAAAACATTTAAAACAAATAGAAATTACCTTGGTTACCATAAAAAAAATTTACGATATATCAGGAGAGCACATAGGCAGAGCATTTGAAGCCATTTCTCTCTAATCGTGTTTTATTGCACAATTATCCACTTTTTGCTAAATGTGACTGATCACAAGACCTATCTTCTCGTTTCGAATGAAATGCCCTGTATAGTGGAAACGTATAACGTTTCTAACACTTTTGATGCCAACTGTGTGAGTATACAATTTACATTTCTAGCGAACTTAACGTTCGACGGCAATTCCCAAGAGCAACCCCCGTCTGCTTTAAATTAAATTTTCTTAAAAGTGCCCGTCCGACAACTCTCGAAATACACACAGAACACAAAATAAGGCCGGCAAAGTAGATACCTACTACTGCTCGCTTTTAATTAATTAACGACCTCGCCAGGCGGCTATCTCTCAATTCTCCAAAGTCAACTGAATTACACGCGGCCTCTGAAGCGACCGTGGGGCTTATGCGTCCTTCCTTTCTGTCAGTCTGACGTTCGCACAAACAAATAAACAAATCTAGCATGTACCTACGTATTCAATTACAGCAACTTTAATCAGTCATAGGGATCTGGTTTAAACCCTGACTGCCTGTCGCTATAATTCAACCGGGTGATGCGATCGGCGATGGTCATTATGGACGCTCCTCTGCTGTCATTTGGAATTATGCTGACGTGGCATAAATTAATGTGGCGTAAACACGTCGAATAAAGTACTATGTCGAATTAGACGGATTTATATTCGTAATAACTGCAATTGTTCGCGATTATTGGACTCGTAAATAATCCCTAATTATTGTTTTAATAATATTACAATTAGGATGATAGACGAAAAACAGCGCCATCTAGGGAGTGATCGAATTAAGCAGGAAATAAATGATCGTAATGGGATATTGGCAGAGAATCACCCTGTAAATGGTTTCGTTTTGTTTATACAATTTATTAGGATTAAAATTAACATTATAATTAATTTGCTGTCAAGTAAAACTCAATGCATCTACACCACCAGTGTGTAATTCTAGATACAGCTCCCAATTTTGAGTTTTCCGAGCCAATAGTAGGCTTGGTTAAGTGTTTGCGATAGCAGAGCGCATGAATTAAGATTTACTTATGGTCTTGGCAACCAAAACTCCACCAATACTGTCTCAAGCGGTGAGAAACGAGCAGGAGGAGGTCTATCAATCTCATTATCTAGCCCGGATGAAACACAACCTACAGACAACGCAATCTAGCTCAAGGCAGAAGCTAGACTGAAAAGGCAAGAAACCCAAGGTGGGAGACGTAAGTCAAACCACTAAGGGTAACCTGATGAAGATGAAACCAACACCGAAAACCTCGAAAATACCAATTTCAATTTCAATTCTTTTTTTTTTTCTGGAGAATAGAATTTCCAATGAGTTAGGGTCAGCACGTAGTAGACAAGCGTGGTCTGGAAGAAACAATGAATCAAGGGCAGATGGATATAATTTAAAAACTGCTCGTGATTGCTATGTAGGACTGTTCCGAGTGGAAGCATTAATTTCGTTCAATTCTCGAAAAAAATCTACCTTGCATAGCACAAAAACACCTAGTTCAAGGCAAAGGCATCCATAACTTGTCATTGAATGGGCGAGGGTTGACTCCAAGGACCTTTCAAAGAGGCCAAGAGTACTAGCCCTGAATCCAGGTTGACAAAAACCAGTAAATGTGAAATATTAAATTGTGTTTTTTCTTTGTCCATGGGCGGGTGTAAACCCGAAGAAGTCAACTCGGCCAGAAAGACCTATGTGCCTCTATGTTCATTTTAGCCCTCTCACTTAGGTCGCACCCTATCATGATGATGATAGTGTGGTAGAAGGAGTATTTCCAAGCCAACTAAAAGTGGCAAAAGTGGCAAGGGGACAGTAAGGTAACAGACCGATCAGCATATTTCCAGCCATTTCAAAGATCTTCGAGCAGGCTATCGTAGTAAGACTAGTAAAATACTTAGAAAAAAGTAACTACCTTTGTGATGAACAAAACGGGTACTGGCAACGACGCTCAGTGACGACAAGTATTTTGATAGCCAACAATTTCATCCACGCTGCCTTTGACGACAACGCTTACGCCGAAATAAATCTGCTCGATCTCAGCAACGCCTTTGATTCTGTTGATCGTGATATATTACTGCAGAAGCTGGAATACTCACAATATTCGTAGTCGGCCTAACTCAAACTGCTGAATCTTATTAGCAAGAAATAGAACGCAGAATAACTACTTGGAATAATGGAAACCGAAAATAGATATGGAGTTTCTCAGGGTTCCATGCTAGGTCCACTGTTATTTATACTATATACGAACGACCTTCCCTCAAAAGTTCCACAAGCAAATATGTGTCTGTACGCTGCCGACACTTCAATCTTGGTAAGTGGTCATTAAGTTACACAAGTAAAGGCAAAATCGCAAAGGGTAGTAGTGGAAGCAGAAACCTGGTTTGGTGCTAAAAATTGAAGATGAATGCCAAGAAACACAAAATCACTCTTAAAGATAAAATAGAACCCTCACAGGCCAAATTTCTAGGCCTTGTGATGGATATAAATCTAAAATGACCTGATCACACTGCCCTGCTTACAAAAAAGATATCATCAAACTCTATAGGCAATTAAAGATTGTCCAGGTTGCGACATCAGAAGTAGCCAAGTTTGCATATTTCTCGAAATTCCAGTCACATATTAACTATGATATTCTTTTCTGGGGAATGTAGGCGAAGGGAGAAGGGATTTTTATACTGCAAAAAAAGCCATTCGTATACCATGTGGACTGAAAACTAACGAACCCTGTAGGACACACTTTAAAGCAGAGAAGATACTCACCTTGGTCTCACTTTATATACTTACCATCGTTGTTATATACACAACAATAAAACACTCTTCGGACTAAATGGAAACACCCACGCCTATGATACCAGAAAACCATTTGCGAATACCGTATCATAGGTTAATTACGACACCGAACAATATAGACTACTGGGCCCCAAACTGTATAACAAGGTAGCACAAGATCTGAAAGAACTGTCGCCCTCCAAGTTCAAAATAAAAACCAAACAATATCTAGTCAATGAAGAGTGCTACACGGTTGGAGAGTATGTATCTTAAACATTTATTTATTTATCTATTTATTCGTGGTCTGCAAAATAAATACATCATATGTCGGCTAAAGCAAACAGTTTGTTTATGAATTACTGCTCGTTGCACAACAACTTTTTTCTCATCAGTACTAAACACTTCTCGCCCCCACATGAAATGTGATCCTCATTATATTATCTACCGGCAGTTAATACCTTCACCCTATATCGACCGCTTAGCGGGGCTTCACGAAACCTTGCTGGTTCCTTGACCATAAGAAGCCCGATAAAAAAGGAGGGCGTCTTTTATCGGAAGGCCTGTTTATGAGAACGCCGGCCGGTCCCATAATGAAGTTTTATACCACACCTCATAGCCTCGTATAAAGCAGATTAAGGTGATGCGAGTACCGTGCGAATCATTGTAATAAAATGGTATAAATTTCTTCTATACAGGGCGATTCATTTTGAATCTACTATGCGGCTCTCTTATGATTCCCACGTCCCCCCATATTGGGCATGAGTCTAGTAAGATTTTCTCTCTTCTCAGCTTTATCATTAATATGCAGAATATTCGGCCCAAAGGTTAATCTATCATCTCCATTGATCTTCAAGTGCTTTACTTATACCTTAATACCATTTAGCTGGAATGTTACAATTTCGCCTTTTCTGTCACTTTTTTTTTAATTACTGCTTCAGTTCTTTTTTTTTCTGCAGTCATGGTTAATCAGTAACTCTCTATCCAGGTATCTATTCCATGCAGACATTTGTTTACACGGATCATTAGCAGATTTTCATTACCGGCTCCTACAATTAATGCCAAGTCATCGGCAAAAGCAATCCATTGTAAGATCTAAGTCGAGCACTCCATCATATAGCACATTCTATAGGGTCGGTCCTTGGACAGATCCCTGAGGTACGCCCAGACCACTCTTTACCATTTCACAATCACTAAGGATGGTCTTTCTGTCATTCAAGTAACTCGAGGTAAAGTTAATCAGGTACGTGGAGACACGCCTTCGCTAAATTCTTCACTGTCATACTTCTCTAGCTCTTCTTTTGGCATTACAAATCGCAAATTACAAAGCAAGCGTTCTCGAGTTGAGGACAAGCGCAAATTTAAACATATCTAAATTAATAAACATATCTAAAATGAATTATTATTTTTATGCGCATGAAGCATACGCTACTTCAAGTCTTACTTAGCAAGCGAAGGATTGTATTTGTTATGAACATTACTTGTCAAATATCTTAGAATGATTGTAATGAATATCGTTTTACTTCCTGTGTTTGTATCTTTATAATTCGTTTGAACCATCTCAAATAGGAACTGGTACATGAATCACCCCTATAATTATATTCTAAATTCCAAACGAGTTAATACAACTCCAAAAGAAACAAACTTGATGCGTCGGATATTTACCCGCCGTAGAAACGTCAGCGGTTACTAGAATCTACTAATAGATGGCATTAAAATACCTAAACAGCGTGGAGTTCCATCCACTGCTGTCTATTAAATTGGAATCCCCAACACTAACATAATTAAGAATCGTAGTTTTGTTGGGCTTAGTGATAGATACACCCAATTAGAACTCGTGCCACGTGGCACATCCTTACGGATTTTGTGCATCAGAACTTTGGCGGGAAATCTGGAAGGTTAGATATTCCACACGTAAGTTAAAAATAGTACAACTGTACCGTTGTAGGAACATCTTCCCTCTTTTATTACTTATCGCGTCGTATAAAGCCCGGGTATGAAACGTCTGCGGACACGATAACTTTAATAACTGTCACTGAGACAGTCGGCAACAGCTGCGGACTATCGGGCAGTGGTAATAAAAAAGAGAAATAATTCACGTCAACGGAGTAGGGTTGGCAATCTACCGCGGACGAAAGCGAGAAGCCAAGTTGCGACCTGTCTTCTTTCTGACTTCATTGAAAATTAAACAACTACTGAATGACACGGTCAGAATAAATCCTGAATAAAAATTCAACATTAGTGAATTATGGTTTTGATGATATTAATTTTTATGTCATCTTCAATTTACTGTCTGCTCTAAGCCAATCAAATAAAAAGTGATTAGTAAGTAACAATTGTTGAATATAGAGCGAGTCCTATCGACCTGTCTTATAAGAATTTTTCGAACTTCGTCGCAAACATAACATAGTGTAAAAAGAAATTATTCAGGAAAAAAAAAAATATTGTAAATAACTGTATATGGAGACAATATATGTAGACGAAACAACAAGTTTATGTGGGTGATTCGTGCCGAATTTAATACACGGAGTATTGAATGATAAAAATTCCTTAAATAGTTTTCTTTTTTTTTAATAAGTACGAAAGAATAACTTGTAGTAAACAAATATTATTATAGCTCCTTTAAGGGTTATATATCAGATGTGCACCTTTCCATGCCTTGTCCTCGCCAGGCCATCGCATTGGCACATCATGCGAAGTGGCGTTTTTTTTTCCTCTTGACAGAATATGCAAATAGCGGAATTTGCTATTTAGAGCATGGTGACCAGTTAACAGATCTACTATTATTTTGACAGTCTTCCTAATTTTATTCAGTAGGTATTTAGTAGGTAAATTTAGAACTTTATTCCTCTAGGAATTCTTTTGCCTGTTTTTGTCCTGATGGCTTTTCCCATCACTTCCTGTGCTAATATGTATCAATTTATATCTTCTCAGAATCTATAAATGGCGTCATCTACCAGGGCTATGTTACATATATGCATCATGAGGTCTTTTCGATTCCTTACGTTAACGTCAAAGTTTTAAGTGTATGTTAGTTAGAATAGATTGGGATTGGGGTAGTCAATGGACTTGTTTCCACGGACTTTTTCATATCTATTGTGATCCTAGACGACGCTCTGTAATTTTACCCTCCTAATAAGGCATATCATCTTTAAGAGCGGCTGTGGGGTTCTCCACGGCCATTACTAGAAACCTTGTCCTCGCCAGCCCTTTACATTGGCACAGCTGGCGTTTCTTCCTCCTCTTTACAGAATCTGCAGGTTGCGTCATCCGCCAGGCCTATACTGTACATATGCCTATTTACTCTACAGTGACTAGTTTAGCAGACCTACTATTATCTACCTTGCTGTCTTTACCCAGTGGGTCTTTAGTAAATTCAAGCCTTTGTTTCTTTAAGAATCTTTTACTGTTTCATTGTCGGTCTTGGTGACTTTTGTCACCATTCCTTGGACACATTAATATGTCCAAGGAACGTGGATGGACGTTTTAATTTGCGACTTTGTAATGGCAAATGAAAGGCTAGCCCCTAAGGAATGCCCTTGACACCTTCACTACCCGAGTGGCTGAAAACTCAAGCCAAAGTTAATCTCGTTTGGGTGCCCACTAGGGTTTAGCGGACGAGCTAGAGGCCTCCGGAATATCCAGATACACCACAAGTCAATGTATCAAGCTAGCTCGGAATTCCCGAGATAGATAGATATATCGTATTATGTTTTTTTCTTTTTGTGTCCATGGGCGGGTGTAGACCCGAAGAAGGCAATTCGGCAGAAAGAACTATTGTGCCCCCATGTCCATTTTAGCCCCCTCACTCAGGTTGCACCCTATCATAACAGTTCGCAATCTGGTTGAGGGTTAACTTACTGACTCTGGATTTGTCCAACCGATAGACCTCAAAGTGCGTCCGCCCTTCCCCGTCCACGACCGGACAGTTGACAAGAAGGTGAGCACACCCACACTTCCTGCACAGGGGAGAGTTCACTAGCCCATGCGACACCTGTGTTTATTTAGTGCCCCGTGCCCCGTTAAGATTCCTGTGAGTAATCTCAATCTGTCCCTACTCATAAAGACTGCCATACGGAGTCGTTCCTCATTCGGTTGAAGCCCTAGGGATTTACAGTGTTTAGCGGCGGCGAATCCTTTCCAAAAGGAGCAGTGCCTAGCAGCAAGCTGGGACCTGACAAACGTTTTGATGCTGCCACATCAACTACCACACATCGCGTCGGTTCTGGACCTACAAACGGTCAGCTCGCTGGGTGCCAGCTAACGTGTTAGCTATTTCATTGCCTCTGATTCCAGAGTGACCTAGCGCCCATCTCAATGTAACATTTAGATGTTCCGCAGCTGTTTAATTTTTCCGTGGCACCCCAGCACCACCTCAGAGTCAAATCTGACAGCCCGCAAAGCTTGCGTAAGTAGTTTGGGATGCCCTCAGCACAAGCCTGGATCGCAATAATTTCCGCCTGGAAAATGGTTTATGTTTTTAGCGCGTACTAATGCGCACCAGGACTTCCACACGTTTCGCTTAGGTCATCAAAGACACGCTTAGATCCCACTAGCGAAATATCGTCTACCGAGCTGGGGAAAAAATATTTATAGTAATTTCTATGAAGTTCCTTTTTTTTTGGGAAATTTATGCCTTATTGAAATGCCTTTTTAATGCTTTTTTATCAAAATTTTATGCCCTTTTAAGTGTTTTTTACCAACCTTTTGGCCTGATCTTTACTACTGCCCAGTTTGGTAGTTAACAGTAATAGGTATCACTTGTTTATTATCGTATATACTGGCTAATATTTAATAATTAAAGTACATTATCAATAACCAAAGGACAGTTACTATTAAATAGGATATAAATATATGTCCGGTAAATATCTACATTTTGTAAAATTGTATAATATTTGTACCTACAAGTGCACGCAATGAAAAATTTAATTAAAAATTTAATTCCATGCCGTTCGCAACAGCGATTCCGTAATCATATATATATATACGTAATTATGGCGGGCCATTCAATTACCCTTTCATAGATAAACGGGTTTACGTTGCAGGAAGGTCTTCAATTCGCAACGAAAAGGCCTTTTAGTCAGCCTGGCCCCGGTGCAATTACTCGACGAACAATAGCTACCCCACCGCGAATCACCGCAGAACGTAAAATGCAATTTTGCGACGGGCGCATGCATTGTGAGGCTCTTTATGATCCCCAGAACAAGGCAAGCGCACAGTTGACGTAGTACGTATGCAGTCTAAATTTTCTTTGTCGGCGTTCGCGAAGCGTGTATGTGTGTGGTACGGTGATTTTCATATTTCCCCTTTCGTAGTACTTTTGACGAATTTGTTATGGGTAATTGGTGATGTAGTTTATTTTAGTAGGAATTTCAACAAATCTTGCAAGTTTTCCGTAGAGGAATTTGTTTCGCAGTCGTTGTCTAACTTTCGGTTCCTAACCGCGTTTTTTGAACTGTTTCTGGCCTATGTTTCGTCTTCAATCATATGGGATATCTACAGCGTTGCTATTACAGAGTTTCTCTGAATTAAATTAGACTAGCGAGAGATAACATCAGCATGGTTCGATTAATCGTCTCCGTCCACCGCGATATAGTACATATTATCCTTGAACTCAGATGAAGTACGTGGCACCATAAGCCCGCCATACCAAAGGGGCAAATCAGGAGAGGCTGCCCTGCATAGTTTGGTGGAAGGACTTCGAAAGGAAGTCTACATCAAAAAGGAAGTTGCCCTTGCAGTATTTTTAGACATCGAGGAGGCCTTTGGACAACACCGTCAAACGCCCTCGACTCAACCATCACTAATGGAACGGAACATTGACCAACACGACTAGCAGATGGGTTGACTGCATGCTAAGAGGCAGAGTGGTCTATCCAATAGCTAGATAAAATATCCCCATGAGACCACTAGGAGGTGTGCCTCAAGGGCGATAACTGTCACAATGCTGATGGAGCTTGACTCAATGACCTAGGCGGCATAGATGTTTGGCCAGGAGTTTTACTTTAACCCAAGAAGTAAAGTATCTGGGTGTTACCCTCAATGCGAAACTGAAGCTGGAAAAATCACTTAGTTAAAACACGAGCAGGGCCACGCAACTATCTGGCGCTGCAGAGAGTTGCTGCAAAACCTGGGGATTAAAGCCGAAGGTGATCCATTGGCTATAAACTGCCGGTGATAAGACCAGCGATAACTCACGAGGCATGCAGTGTGGTGGCAGGAGGACAGAGTGTCCTCTGCAGCGAAGCTGCTAACCGCTGTCCAGAGACAGGCGTTGCTGGGTATCACTGATGCACACTAACAGTACGGGAGCGCCTTCTGGAGACATTGTGGCCCTCCCCCCGCTGGAATCTTTGTGAGAGCGGAGGCCAATGAATGCGATCCTTAGACTGAAGCCACAACCTGTGGCATCCAACTTCAGGTGGGAGGACACACTTATACTACGGGCACGCTGCTGGACGGGCCATTGCTACAAATGCCCACAGACAGATGGCACCGAAATTATCTTCACTGAAAAGGTGAAAATCTCCATACCGAACAGAGACCAGGCACGTAGTGAGATCACTGCTAACGAAAACTGGTACACGGTATTTGTAGGCCCAGTCCCAATCAGAGGATATTCATAAGCCTGGGGAAACACACAACGGTCTTCCAGGCAGAGGTATTCGCCCTTGCAGCCTGTGCTAGAAATGATTGCAAAGGGGGCTACACGAGGAGGAAATTATATAATGATGACAGCCAGGCTGTCATTAAGGCAGTCAAAACCTTGTAACTAGGTCAAACTAGTTAGGGACTGCAAACAATCCCTCAATGCACTGGCACGAGACAACACGTTGTCTCTGTTTTGGGTGCCGGGACATGAGGATATAAAGGGCAACGTAATAGCCGATGAACTAGCACAGGAGGGCTCTAAGAAGCACTTCATGGGTCCAGAGCCCGGGATTACTAAGGATTCCGCAAGAAGGAAGATCTGGACCTGGTTAGATAAAGAAAGTACAAAGAAATGGAGGTCGACTGAAGGTCAATTCCATACCAAAACGCTGATAGGGGATGGGGATGGTAGCTTCTCTGATAACCTACTAAGCGCAGTAAAAAAGAAGTTAAAACCATTACTGGGTTGGTAACTGGACACTGTCCTCTGAAAAAGCATCTATACAACACAGGCCGTGTAAGCGACCCGTGGTGTAGAAGACAGGAGGAAACGAGTTTACATGTAATCTGCACATGTGCGGAACTGAAGGTACTCAGGCAGAAATATTCCGGGAGAGATCTATTGGAGCCCTCGAAGGTCCTCAAGTTTCCACTGGGCAAGATACTGGGCTTTATAGAGAACACCAAGCTGCTCGAGTGGAAATAAAAGAATCAATAGGGATGGTACAATGAGCACCAAGCTCAAGTGCCCGGACATCAAGTGCCCGCCCTAATTTGAATGAATGACCATAAGCCCGCATTGCATAAGTTGCACCCACACAATAGCAATAAGTGTATGTGGAATATGTTACCTTCTTTTATTTTGTTGCACTATAGATGGATTTTCTGTTCCATTCAATAGCGTTGCTATTTTATTCTACTTTTTACTGGTGTAATTATCTTAAAACGTACCAAACAATTTTACGTTTAGACGCATAGTAATTTTGTACGGTGAGTTTTTCGTAGACGAATTTGTTTCACAGTCGTTGTCCATGTTATACACAGCCTAGAAATGGAAATAGAAATAGCTGTTATGCAAAGAAAAATCACCTCGCTAATGGAGAAAACATAATATGATTATATATAAGTAAGTGTATTTTACTACTGCTGCGAACCGTAAGTTAAAAATTACCGGAAATCCTGCATTCCAATCCTAAGCACAACCAAAAACAAAAGCACGACCTGCGGGTAATACAGAAGATCACCTAGCTGTTGTCGATTCCCAAAGGCAATTCTTCGCTCAACAGCTCAACAGTATTTGTTTGTTAGGTCTTCTAACGATAAAGCATTTATTATCTTTAAACACTGCGTAGGCTTTCACGGCCGGTGTAACTATAACTAACAGCTTCTTGCGGGTTTCGCCGTGTGTCAAAACTTTCGCTCGACGTTTCGGCTGTTCGTACTGACAGCTTCTTCAGGATAACTCAACTGATTCTCCATGGTCCGACATTCTTCTTATATACGCCCTGGTGCATCCAACCGGTGTAGTTTCCGCTCCATTGACTGTGACGGTTCGTAGTAGGCTCTTCCACATGTTGCTAAGGTGGTACCCTTCTTCTCTGTTTACGGTTTTATTCTTCTCTATTTCTATGGCTTCCCTGATGAGTCTTTTCCCGTAGTTCTTGGTGGTAGTTATTACTTTTACATTCTTGAAATTCATTTTGTGTCCGGTGTCGTGCATGTGTTCTGCCACCGCTGATTGCTCGGCCTTCTTAATCTTGCGTCCCTCTCGTGTTCTTTTATTCTTATTCGATGGCTCTACCTGTTTGTCCGACGTAGCACTGTCCGCATTGGCATGTTATCTTGTAGATACCTTCTGTGCGTAGATGAATGAACTACTTGACGAGAACACCTACAAGGAAATAAGAAAAGATCCAACGGAGAAGATCACAAAAACAGTAAGGGAGAGCATAAAGATTTCATCGATACCTAATGAGATGCAGAACAGATTGCACAAGAGCCTAGACCACCAGGCTGTATGGAATACCAAAAATCATAATGAAGGGTGCCATTAAGACCGATTGTAAGCACATTGGATCACCGACCTACGATTTGTAAAATATTTAGTAACTTACTAAAGCCATTACCGGACAACTGCATCGTATGTAAGAATTCGAAACATTTCGTGGATATTCTGTCTACGCTAAAGACTGAACCTACAGACATTTTAGTAAGTTTCGACATTATATCGCTATTCACTAACATACCCACGGAGGACGCACTGACCTTACTTCCAGAACTTGGACTATAAGAAGACATCACACTGAATTAGTGAAACTGTGCTTATCCACGGCATACTTTTTGTATGAAGGAAAATACTACAAGCAGAAGAACGGAACAGCAATGGGAAGCCCTTTATCACCAGTAATAGCCAACTTGTTTATGGAAGCATTTGAAGAAGAAGCCCTAAAGTTCAGCGATTTGAACCCAAGTGTTGGCTGCGATATGTCGACGTACTTTTGTAATATGGCAACACGGAGAAGAAAAACTACAACAGTTCTTGGAACACATAAACTAACAGCACCCAGCCATGAAGTTTACCATGGAGAAAGAACAAAATGGAAATCTCCGTTTCCTGGATGTTATGGTTAAGAAAACAAAAGAGGGAATGCTACAGCACGCAGTATTTAGAAAGAAGACACCGATAGATCTCTGCATGCAAGAATTCACCATCCCGTGCAGAAGAAGACATTTATAAAACATTGCTACCAAGAGCGAACCATCAGTGACGAACAATATCTTACCAGTGAAAAGATAATTTGGAGAGAAAGCACAAACAAGAATGGTTACACTGACATCAACATAAGGAGAGCCACTAAGAGAAGACGACACTGAAACAACTACAGAACACGAAGAGGGATGGCGTGTTTACCTTACATAGCAGGAGTCACCGAAAAGTAGGCCGAAATTTGAAGAAACTGAGTACAAGTACGCTTCGGGACTGCAACGTCGATCCAGCAGTATCTACGACCGCAAAGGATAAGACACCCAAGTGGCGCACAGAAAGGTATCTACAAGATGCGGACAGTGCTACGTCGGACAAACAGGAAGAGCCATCGACATAAGATAAAAGAACACGAGAGGGACGCAAGATTAAGAAGCCGAGCAATCAGCGGGTGGCAGAACATTCACGACCGGACACAAAATGGATTTCAAGAATGTAAAAGTCATAACTACCACAAGAACTACGGAAAAGACTCATCAGGAAAGCATAGAAATAGAGAGATAAAACCGTTAACAGAGAAGAAGGGTACCACCTTAGCAACACGTGGAAAGCCTACTACGAACCGTCCGGTCAATGGAGCGCGAAAACTACCGGTTGGATGCACCAAGGGCGTGTATATAAGAAGATGTCGGACCATGGAGAATCGTTCTGTTATCCTGAAGAAGGTGTCACTATGAACAGCGAAACATCGAGCGAAAATTTTGACACACGGCGAAACCCGCAAGAAGCTGCTAGTTATAGTATTTTCTTTAAAGTTGGCAACACTCCTTTCACTCGTAACTTATCAAAGCATTTTGTGGCCAAATACCTTTTTCGCAGAAATAACGGGCCTCTACATATCTATATATCTGTTTACTCAAAGCTGTTCAATTTTTCTATACACAAAGACTGCATGAGTTGAATTTTCTCAGAATAATAATAAAACCTATATATGTATAATGGCGCTATTATTATACAGAGGCTTTTATAGTATCCTTGGTGTTGATAGCTTCATTCAGCAACAAAACTTTCTCAATTCCGCTTTTCCTAATAGCAATAACAATCCAAAGAGAAATATCACCAGCACTAATACAGAACGTCCCCTCTGGAATTTCAGTTTAGGCCTAAGCACGTCGCAAAACGTTCATTCTATCCCCCACAACAGGCGATAAGCGCGTCTGGGGGGAATTTGCTCCATTTATTATGAACACTCTTATTGAAATCAGAATTTATAATACACCCGCGAAATTGAGACTGCGATAGCGGGAAGCGAAAACGGAAACGGTGGTGAGACACTTTGGGGATGCGAACGATAGTCACTCCCCAGCAAATCTTGGCGCTAAGCAAACCAAACAATACGCGCCTAACGATCCAAATAATTGTTCTGGCTTAATAGCCATGAAAGCGTGGCCACAATGGAGTATTTAAATTAAAGATTTAAAGCGTTTTCAACACCCGATATGTGTCGGATAAACTGAGTGTTGAGAAATCTCATCGATAGATGAATTGATTTCTTTTGAACGTAGGCCTCTTAAGATTTCTTTTTCTTCGGAAAATGCGGTTACTACAGTTTTGAAAAATATCAGAAAAATTAAGTCACTGCCTACTATGGGTGAACTATCCATCTTTCGTGACCGCACACCGATGCAAATGCAGATTTATAGAAATGCTAAGATGGAACTGGATAATCGCTTGAAGAGCGGTGAATCTAATCTTCGGATTAAATATAGGAATGGTATTCCAGAAATTATATCATCTTTAAATTAGGATGTCAAAACGATAACGTGATCGAACTTATTATCAAAATACGCGCGGATTATGTTCTAAAACTCATTTATTTTTTACTAATGTATGTGAATTTATGTATGATATGATTGCCATTACAGAATCTTGGCTTAGTAATTTAATTGGAAATTCTGAATTATTTCCTTGCAACTACAACGTAATTAGAGCAGATAGAAAATTTGATCGTATTGGTAAATCGAGAGGTGGTGGGGTTTTCTTAGCTTTAATTGAAGACATCTCCTATACTGTACTAGATACATCAAATTTAAATAACATTGTTCCACAAATTGATATCATTTTATGTCAATGTACTTATAAGAATTTTCATTTTTATATATGTGTAGCTTACACGCCCCCCCCCGATATATCATATCATGATCTTGAACTTTTTGCTGATGCACTTGATGTGTTATTGTTGGATAAACCTATCTTACTTATTGGTGATTTTAACCTTCCACAGTTTTCGTCAGTTCAGAGAAATTGTAAGAAAACCTGCAGTTTTTTGAATACCTGCAACATATTGGATCTTGTTCAATACAATAACATTAAAAATTGTAATAACTGTGTATTAGATTTAGTTCTGTCTAACATTCCTAGTAACATTACGGTAGCACAGGAATTCCTACCTCTTGTCCCAATTGATTTATATCATCCTGCATTACATATTCGCTTGAATCTATAACGGCAAGAAAACCTTCACAATTTTCTTCCACCGACTTTACTAAGTTTAATTTTCGGAGGGGTAACTACTTACAGTTATATAACGAGCTACTTGACATAGACTGGGGTTTTGTAGAGGACTTTTGCTGCTGTCAACCAGGCAGTTAATGCTTTCTATGATTCACTGTACACAGTTTTACAGCGATCTGTTCAGCTCCAATATGTTAGGAAACGAAAATATCCGCAGTGGTTTAATAACGCTATTATCTCCAACATAAAATTAAACAATTACTACAGGAAGCGATGAAAATCTACACATAGCTTACATTACGGGAATGAGTTCAAACGATTGCGCAATATTCTTAGGAATCAAATTTCCACAGCTTATAACAATTATACGTGTCACTGTGAAGCATCTATTAGAGAAAATCCTAAGGAACTGTTTAAATTCATAAATTCAAAGAAGGGAACTACTAGGATACCTGGTAATATGTACGACAATAGCAATGTACTTGAACACCCTATTGATATAGTCAATGCTTCTGCTACTGCGTTTTCCAGTAGACAAACACACGGTTCAGTTGCTACAACACTTTCTGATTTTGGAGATGCACTGCCATTCTGTATGCCTATGGTTTCGGAAGATGATGTCATTAAAATCATGCCTACGTTTCCATCTAAATTTACAGCAGTTAATGATTTAATTCCGAGCTTTTTAGTACATGATACTAGATTTGTATTGGCAAAACCATTAGCTTACATAATTAATCTGTGTATCAAAACGTCAACTTTTCCAAAGATATGCAAGAGTGTGCAAGAGTTATTCCCATCCATAAGAAAGGCGATGAACAGCAAATAAACAACTACCGAGCCATCTCTTTGCTTTCTAATTTTTCCAAGGTGTTTGAACATTTATTATATGCAGCAATATTAACGAATATACAACAACGACTTTCACCGTTTCAACACGGCTTTCTGCCAGGGAAATCTATCACCAATTTGGTAACAGTCACGCAGTACATTGCTGAACATCTGAATAAGCAAAAGTAAGTCGATGTGATTTATACTGACTTCTCCAGGGCATTTGATACAATAGACCACAGAATACTGCTTCACAAGCTTAGCTGTTTGGGCATGAGCCCTAGCTTTAACAGATTGCTATCGTCCTATTTACAGAATATAATCAGTTATGTGTATTTTAATGGTTATAGTTCTTATGAATTTAGTTTGACATCCGGCGTGCCCCAGGGCTCTAATTTGGGTCCCCTGCTTTTCATAGCTTACATCAATGATTTACTTAATATGCTGCAATGTCCGGTATTAGCATATGCGGATGATATAAAATTGTATGGGGTGATTGAATCTCCACAGGATATTGCTTATTTACAGCAGAATTGTGATGCTTTGTCTGGGTGGTGCACCGCCAACTCGCTGAAGATCGATGTGAGCAAATGCTGTACAGTGTCATACTCCAGAAGCCGTAATGTGATCAGTTCACTATATATGATTGGTGATGAATCTGTTGAAAAGTGTACAACCTTCAAGGATCTAGGTGTATGGTTTGACTCTTGCCCCACGTTTATACCACACCTTCAATATATATGTTCACGACCAATGAAGAAATTAGGCTTCGCAAAGCGATCGGCAAAGCATTTCAATGATTGTAGCACTTTGAAGACACTATTCTTTGCTTTTGTTGTTAGCTCGTTGGAATACGCATCTCCTGTATGGTCACCTTATTATTTGTGCATGAAACTTGCTATGGAGAATACAGAGAAAATTTTTAAAATTTCTGTCTTTTAAAATTGATGGTGCTTAACCTCCAAGAGGCATTGATTATAATACCTTCTTGATAGGCATAGTTTGCGTTCTTTGGCTGATCGCCGCAAAGATCATGCAGCCAACTTTATTTACAAACTCATTCATGGCTTAATTGATTCCCCTTACCTTTTAAACTATGTGAACTTCCATGTCCCTCGTCCTTCAGCACGCTTTTCTGCTACTTTTGTCCTATCATCGGCTACTACAAATATGTATAGAAATGCACTGTGCATCGTATGTTAAGAATTGCTAATTCACATTTTGCGGACATTTTTCGTTAGCTGTTTTTTTGAAGTTCTACTTTCTATATTATAATTATTTTTATGTGTTGTAACCAATTTTGTTTATATTTACCCTGTAATTGTTTATCGTTGGGTAATAAAGATTATTGTTATTATTATTATTATTATTAGTAAAGTAAGTCAGGTTTGATTACCTAGGTTTATAACCGTACTGGACATCTCGATGATCAGATATAATCGGTGATAATCAAACTTTTGTGCCTGCAGACGTACTTGCTTTCACGCCCCTATCTTCTCTTCAACCCCTAAAAAAAATTAACCCCAGATTTTCTTTACTTGCGTTTACACATTTTTATTTTTCACTTTGTGCAAGAAATAAACGATGGAAGAGCCTTTTCCTTGAACGGACGATACGAACACACGCCAGAAACAGGTAGACTGATGAAAAGGCACGCTAACGACATTGATACACGCATGCTTTAATTTTGGGAAAACAACAGATGTGCCAAAAAACGCGACGGGTATTTTTTTTCATCCTCTCTATGAAATAACCTAATCCAGTCGCACAATTCAAACACGCCGTTCTGTTTGTACTCATAAATATCATTAAAGCACCCTAGTGAATGGAAACACTTTCTTAACAAACCCCCAATCGTTTGTATCCAAACATGGCTACCGTTTTCGTCAATTTCCCCAATTAAATGTAGTAGATACGCCTCCTAAAAGCCACATCAAATGCACGAATCGAAACTGGGATTATTAATCTTGTTGATGTTTCCTTAGTAGCAATAAGTTTAGGTTCATTTCCTCAAGATCGATAACGTCAGAAGCCCTAAGATGTTCTGTGTATTGCATAACGTATATCAGTTCAACTCGGGTTCAATAGCAGCTGCCGAACTTTCGAACATAGTTGTAGACGAAGCGTGGAAGCCCATTGAGATAAGTGTTTCGCCATACTAATCATTGTCTACATTGGTATTAGTTAATTATTTGTAATGTTAAAACGATTCATAATGAATATGATGTTAAAGAAACAGACCTACATTCATTTTGAATTAACCAGCATAATAAACAATTAATTACAATTTTGTTTATTCAATATAAACAGTTCATAATGGCACATAATCCATGTCATACCCCGGTATCATATCATCACAAATTCCATCTTTCCTCAGTACATTAAACATTCAACCCCGTATTAACGTAACTTTAGAGGGAAGTGTACATTATTTAGTCTGATACTATTATCTCATATATATACGCACTCCGATTTCACACACATATGTGAAGGGCATTACGGTTCACTTAATACCCTTTGCTAAGACAATATGGTTTGGTTGGATAAACATGCTTTAGTATGAGTAGATATACCTGTTTTGTCTAATAGATGGGATAATGTTATAGGTAATCTTCAAAATTGGAATTAAGCTTTGACAAGATTAAATAATACGTATTGTATATAGTCTATAACAAGAGGAATTCTGACTAACAATATGTTTTAAAACCAGTGAAGTTTATCCAGAACAATTTATCAAATAATGAACTATTAGCTAAGTGTTCTTTCTTGATAATTAAAATTCTAAAATGTAAGCTTAAGCTTCTCACAATAATTTATTTCCGCGCCAAGATGGGCAAAATTCATGATATAAACAATTTGAAAAATAGAGAAGAAGGCCAAGGGAAGATTAGATTATATTGCCCATATGGATCTATTTTAACGCGGCATTTTGAGATATATTGTGATCTTCTTTATCTAAGAGTATTATTAACAAACGCAGATGCAGAAAACCAATACAAACGGTTTCATAGATAATGCGTAAATTGTCAAATTGTAATTGGATTGGGTTTAAACTTCTGGGCATTTTCTAGGTTTTTACGGAAAATAGAATTGAAATATACATGGTTTAGGTTATCCTCAGATGGTAAACAGCTATCAAGAAAGAGGATGTGGTTGAAGACGAACATTGTATGAAAGAAGCGTACGATAAATTAAAAACGTGTCATATCAAAGGCTATGCTTTCGGCTAAAACAACCAAATTTGGACGG
>RXPK01004499.1:0-31967 GCA_004143645.1 Protaetia brevitarsis
GTCTATCATTTAACATCCCTATTACGTTCGTTATTTGCCCAATCGAGCAGCTTGGTGTCTCTACAAAGCGCAGTATCTTGTCCAGTGACAATTTTGAGTCATCTTCGAGGGCTTTCAATAGATCCTTCTCGATATATTTCTGCCCTGAGTACTTCAATTCTACATGTGCAGATTACATGTAAACTCGTTTCTCCTGTAGTTCGCTTTCTTCGCACAGCGGTCGCTTACTCGACTTGTGTTGTACAGATGCTTTTTCAGGGAACAGTGTCCAGTTACCGGCCCAGTAATGGTTTAGCTTCTTTCTTGCTGCGTCTAAGTAGGTTATCAGAGAATTTAGCATCCTCATCCCCTACTAGTGCTTTAGTACGGAGTTGACCTTCAGTCGACCTCCATTTCTTTGTATTTTCTTTATCTAGCCAGGTCCAAATCTCTTTGTAGAATCCTTAACCCACTCTTATCTAGGGCATCCTTTTGATTATTAAAGAAATAAAGCAGGAAATTAAAACTGATGCAAGTACATGATTTATAAAGATATAAAAGTGTTCAGTTGCTCATCGAAGCAGATTTCTTGGCTATAACAAAAAACTCCAAATTGTGGTACTGGTAATGCTGTAAACTTCTCCTAGACCCCTCACCACAAACTGCAGTAAACGGGACGCACGTTTCGATAGCAAAGCTATCATAGACAGATACACTGAACTTTCACACAGTTGAACACAGTTCAGTGTATCTTCTCATGATGGTAGCTTTGTTATCAAAACGTGCGCCCAGTTTAGTGCAGTTTGTGGTGAGGGGTCAAGGAGAAATTTACATTCTTCTTCTTCTTCTTACTTTGTAAAGATATGGGAAGACAAATTGTCACTGAAAAATAAAAAATACGTATTACTTGAACTTAATATGCAATATGATATAATGATTCTTAAATTGTAGTAGCATATTACATATTAAGTTAAAACTAAAAATTTAGAACAGGTGTATAAAAACCTTTTTGTGCCTCCGTCCAGAAACATCTCATTTTACAGCACTTCAAAGCAGCAGGAAAACTACCGTTAGGCAAAAATGTCACTAAAGGTTGGGCACACTAGATTCCACATGACAGACGTGTAATCAATTGTCATTGAGCTACTGTTCAACCATGCTAAGATGAACTGGTGTCTTCATTGCATTTATTTGTACATGTGGTCCTCGGCTATCCACTCGGCCCACATACTCGCAAAACTGTAGTTTCTGGCCTAGTGATACAAATAGCTATTTTTGCTATTAAATATAAAGGTAGCTCATTTTATGTCTGTTTATTTACTACTTTTTTCTACAGCTAGTTTGCTATTCTTTGCAACTTACAAGGGAATCTGGCGAACTATAAATTGCAAATTCTAATTGAACTTTGTCAGTTTTTAGAGCCCAGTAGTAGTGTTCGCACTTGATACTTTGTTATGGAATTTAAAATTTGCTAGAATTTTCTCTTTGCGTACTGTCACATCGCTAAAAACAATTCTTGAAATCAAAGAAAGGCTTTAAATTGCGTACATGATGAAGTTTTAAGTCTGGAATTAAAATTAGATAAGCCAATTTCCCTGCACTTCCTTTGCAACTAGTAAGATAGCGTTTGTTAGACAGATCTCAGTTCGCAAGATGTGACAAGATCTAATGCTGAAAATATCTAACATTATGTACTTAGAACAATGTAATATTAATTTTAATTCATTTCTACTTGTTGATGACACTACGGCAGTTAATCCCTTAGAAATTAATCTTAATGCCAGAGTTAAGACCGCGAACACCTGTTCAAATGATACGCATAGGACCCACATACAAAATCCTACCTAAGAATTAAAAAAAATGCATATTTTGATTTTGTTATTTTATCTGTTAGTGTTATTTTAGTCATCTAAAATTTTTCCCGAAAAGTAAAAGGGTAATTAAGTTTACTTCCCAATAGATGATTTAAATAGTATTGTAAAGCCATAGTTTAAATAGTTAATGATATATCTGTAATATTTATTACTACATGTCTGAATTTTGTTACAATTATATTATAGGTAATTAAATTTAAAATTGGAAGCCTTATTAAACTATCTATAAGCGCTGTCAGTATAACCTATAACTCTGAGAAGCTAGTTTAATAATCAATAAATTATGTACTTATTCTACGAAATAGCAGCATTAATCACTATGTCAATACATGAGGTAGGGTCGTACGAAACCTTGGACCCACAACACTACAAGGCTAAACCCATAGGAACGCATAAACTTTCATCATCAAAGGATAAAATCAATACGCACGCCCATCACATTGAATCTGTGAAAATTCAATAACGTTACCCGGTCGTACCAGCCCCAAATGTGTTATCAATCAGATGAATATTCTCTACTGTTCTCTTTAATAGATTGGCCGACGCTAGAGGTCGCGCATGCGAGCTCAAGGGATTAGCTTCAATACAAATAACGGTCGAAGAATGAAACCCAGGCAAAAATGTGGGCCATTCGAATTTGTTAGCAACGCGTTCGTTCTAAGAATATTTCACTTTAATGGTTCGACGAGAAAAGCGCAGCCGAAGAAATACTCGACGACAAATACCAAGATAATTTGATAAACAAATTGTACTGCATTTACAGAAGCTTCACAGCCAGAAGCTTCGTTAAATACTTCTATTTTATTGGTTGAGCTTAAACAAAACTTAATCATCACTCAAAATCTGTTAAATCTGTTTAGTTTAGGATGTATTTATGTTGGTATAATGGAACGTTTCAAATTTGTGCATTTAAATTGTTAACATTTGGTTTAGAATGGTATGTATCTAATGAATATTTAAGTTACATAAATATTATCATAGAAAGGAAGGAACATCAACAAACTAATGCTGATCCAACCTTCTATATATTATTTTATGTTAAAGATAACCTTAGGTGACTCGTGATTTGAATTTTTAGCCGGGAAAATCTGTGAGAAGACCTGTTTTAACAACTTGTGTGATATGTTGTTGTAGAATGACTAAAGGGGAAAAAGGTTGAGGTGTTTGTTTGAACTCTAGCAAGATCTTCGAAACTATTGACTATTATATATGACTACAGTAAGTTAGATAAATATAACGTGTTGGTCTGTATTTAAATTAAGACATTGTTCAAATAAACCTCAATATTTCGACACCTTCAGGAGGTATAGAACGTAAGACTAATTCAACAACATATTAAAAATGTAACAGTCAAACACAAAATTAACAAATCCGATGGGGAGACACGGTAAATACCTTATGTAGGATGATGTTACATTGCTACCTAAAAGACCTATTGTATCCCCTATTCTTGGAGTTATATAGCTGGTCTTCCAATCCTATTCCTTTCAGAAACTGTAGGATATCAGAAGGCCCCAGGTTAGGTAGGTCTCCCTCTTCGATTTCACATGCTCTCAGGTGGAACGCCCTTGAGTTGCACAGTGCTACGCAAATTGAGAGGAGATGGATGGGTGTTTCATTCTGTTCCCCAGAAAATCTATATTAAGATTCCTTTGCGAATCCAAGCTTACTCAGGTGTTCTTTCAGTTGACAATGGCCTGAAAGTATTCCTGTTAATATGCGTACATTGTTCCTACTCAGGTCGATGCATTTTGTAACGCCCTCTTCTGGTTATAGGTTTCCAGAGGAATTTAACTTTGCCTCATTCCCTGGAGATTCTCCCAGTAATTAGATTTTCTCTGCTCTATTTGCTACTTATTCCAGCAAAATTAAAAAAAAAAAACAGAAATTTTCCTAGTACTATTCACGTAAAATACATCCATTAAGGAAAAATTTCACACATTTCAACATTTTCCTTGAGTTTCCGTACATTTACTACCAATTTCAGTGGGAATTTCAGAAAGTGATTTTTAACGCCAGAAATATTACAGTTTTTAGTGTGCACCTAAATTGTATGTCACTGCAGACCCTTGTAAGTTTATTCAGTGGGTGTATTAAAACGTGCTGGGTAGGTCGGTCAGCATTCAACCGTTCCCATCGATCCTTCAACTCCTTCTGAAGTTGATTTCTTGTGGAAATCAAAAGATCTCTCCAATGAATCCCCACTGATCAATTCTCCCCGCTAGAAGTGGCCAATCTTGCCAAGGCGGAAACCAACTTTTTCATTAGGTTCAATGCCCGAGTGACTTTTGATCCAATAAAAACTGACTAGCAAACCTCCTGATCTCCATGATTTTAGCCCTTAATTTATATATAAAAGAATGCATTCGAAATCTGTTATTATTAAGAACCGCCATCAACACGCTTTTAGTGTCCGACATAATGCAAGCTTTACTAACTCGTTTAGCCACGGCATCGGCAGCGAAAATTGACATTTTATTGTCCAGACGAAACCATCCCGCTATAGCATGTCTCGGAAACCATATTACGCAACCGCTTTCATTAAGTATTTTAGAAGTATCTGTATATATCAATAATTTGCTATTTAGGTCGGCTGTTATTCGTAATATAAGATGGAATCGTTAGTAGGAATGCCTGTATAAGATGGAAAATGTGCTGCTGTGGTTTAGGCAACCCATTTCGCTGAGTGTATTTCAAGTTGCATATTTTTGGTTACTTATTGATTGTTTTCTTTGCTTAAAACAGCTGATTCAGTTTACCGAGAGTTTTTCACAAATTTTGATGTTTATTTTGTATAAGTTTGGTTAAAGAGTTTATTGTTTCATTTTAATTTATTTAGTGGTAAGTTTTTTAATTATTCCATTCACTCTATTTGTCTATTGTTTGCTTGTGTTGTTTAATGCGGATTCTATTCAATATTGTCGTTGAACTGTATTACGACTGCGTTGTACGTTTTTGAGAGAGGGATTTTCGTAAGAAAAACAGATGTAGAGTTTTGTTAAGGAGTTTCTTGTTCGACTATTGACGTGAGTAGACGTATTTTTATATATCTTTGTTGCCATTTTTTGTTGTATTTCATTTTGATATTGTAAATTTCACATTAATTGTCTTTTATTTGGTCCATGAAGGAATTCATATTGTGATAATTGTTCAATATTGAAGTGTGCACATTATAGATATAAGATCAATTATTATTTTTTTTGGAAGATATTTTAGTTTTTTTTTTCGCATTATAGTTTAAAGAGTTAATTTTCCGTTATTCAATTTTGCTGTTTCATTTTTAATTATCAATCATCTCGGTTGGGTGAGTAGAAGTTTGGTTCTTGCATTTAGTTTTTCAATTTTGTAAGTTTCTAGTAATTGTCCACGCCTAGTTTATTTTAATTTAAAACCACGTGGATTCAAATTGAAATATTTTGGATAATCTTCCTGAACAAACAAAACTTTTGCTTTGCATAGGAAATAGGATTGTCCATTTTAATTTAGAGTCAAGTGCAGTTTTTATTTTGGGCCAAAACCTTCACGGTTCACGGTTTTATTTCTGCACAAGTTGTAATTTAACCCATTCTGAAAAATAAATTTGATTGTTAATTAACGTCGTTGGGTTAAAAATTATGTTCTTTTATTTTATATTAAACCCGTTTCATTTTTTCGGATAATTAAGAAAATCTGATTTTCTTCACTTAGAATTTATTTTTCATGGTTAGATTCAAGTTTTAATTCGCGAGGATAACTCTGGGGTTATTAGTTCTTTTGGGTTCATTAAAATTTTATCCGTTGAGCTAGCTAATTTATTTTTCTTTATCATTTTAAAATTAATTTTTCATTTTCATTTATTTCAATCAGTAACCAGCGGCTTACCGGAGAAATCAAAATGTGTAACATTAATATTTTCGTTTTTCATGATAATTTTGTCTGATTTGGTGACATATTTATACGCTTCTGCAATAAGGGGTACCTTTCTGTTTTTTCAATATTCTTTAGGCTGTACTTAAGGTATCATAGACTAGTTAATCTTCCTCTCACTGAAGAATCTTTTAATAAGAATTCAGTATTGTAAATCAAATAGCCATAATGAATAATTATAATTTCAATGTAATAAATAAGTTATTACAGAAAGTTAATAATAAAAAAGAGGAAAAATGCAGCTTATTTAAACATTACCACAGATTCTACAGTTGACAAGTACAAATACTTTATTTCGATCCCATTATTATAGGTCCTTTCTCTTATAAAAATTGAAACATCCGTTAAACACAATGTCGAGTTAATCATTTAGAACATTACATCCCTTACGAAATTTAATTATTAACAATAAAGATAATATAGAGCCACTAAAAAAAAAGGAATTTACCTCCTGACATGTAATGATTGTCATTGCACATACTGCTGTGTACTGATTGACTTGAAAATGCAAAATGATAGGAAAAAAAAAATTAATTTAGCTAGCTCAAACCGAAAAAAAAATACTAAGCGCGCAAAAAAACTATTAACCTCAGAGTTACCCTCCCGAATTAAAACTTGAATCTAACCACGAAAAGTAAATTGTGAGTGAATGAAATCTGACTTTCTTAAATACCCCAAAAATTGAAAAGGTTTAATTTTAAAATAAAAGAACAGAATTTTTAACTCAAAGATGCTAAGTGAAAATCAAAATTTATTATACAAAAAGGGTTAATTACAAATTTATGAAAAAAAAACCGTGAACTGAGGGTGAGGGCTCTGGCCTAAATTTAAAAACTGCACTTGATTCTAAATTACATAGGACATGCTATTTCCGTATACAAAGCAAAAGATTAGTTTGTTCAGGAAGATAATCCTAATTCTACCAATACAATCCACGTGGTTTCAACAAAATAAAATAAATTCGTGGACAAACACACGAAATTAAACAAAAATGAAAACTAAATGCAAGAGCAAAGCTTCTATTCTCCCAACCGAGGTTATTGATAATTAAAAACGAAACAGCAAAATAGAAAAACGGAAAAATTAACACTTTATAATATAATGAGGAAAATTAAACTGAAAACATATCTTCCTGCACAGAAACAATAAATGATCTTATATCTATACTGTGCACACATCAATATAATAACAATTATTATAAAGCGAATTCCTTGATGGACGAAATAAAAGACAATTTATGCGAATTAAATTACGATATCAAAATGAAATACAAAATGGCAAACAATGATTCACAAAAATACGTGTACTCACGCTAACAGTCGACCCAAGAACTGACAAAACTCCTACAATCGTTTTTCTTACAACAAACATGCAAACGCACAATTTACCGACAAAATCTAGTAGAACAAATATTAAATAGAACTAGCAAACGCATCTTAAACAAACATCTTAAAGAAAGGAGTTAATTAAAAAAAAACTAAACACTTAATTAAATAAATTATACAATTAACTCTTTAACTAAAATTTATACAAACTAAACATTATTGTGGAAATTTCTCGATACAATGATTCAGCAAAACGGAAAAAATCATGACAAATTACTAGAGGCAACTTAAAATACACTCGCGAAGACCGGGATGCCTGCGCCACAGCAATTACTTTGGGAAAAAGGTCGGTTAGAACATAATTTCAACCCTAGGAATTAACAGGAGACAATTTACGTAGTTAAGCGGTAAAGACCCAATTCTATTACGTAAGATTTCACTGTGTTTCGGTAAACATTTAAAAGGAAATAGACACAATTTGATATCAATCACAATTTCCAAATATTACATACGGCTAAAAAAAGTACCAACCGCAATAATTTAATTGAGCAACAGCTCACTAGTAAAGACATTCTATTAAATTCACAGTTATTTCTCGACTCCACCTGCCTCCCTCCCCCCTTTTCAAATTTTACTGGATAGATGATCTTCTGCATATATGGTTTTTAAGTATTTTACTACGTCTTAAGCACAACATTGCTTTAGTTCAGTTTTTCCATAATAAATGGCGCAAGTTTATTGTATTTTTCTGGAATTTTCTACCTCTATTTCCATTTTTAGTCTCACTTTTTCCTGAATTATTTTATATCCTGAGTTCGAAGTACTCACAATTATTTTAAATAATTTTAAAATGTTATCCGTTTAGACTTATGTGTTTTATTCTTTATTTACTGTCTGTTTTTAGAATTTTTACATAAGTTCAACTATCTACTTTGCACTCTCTAATTTTATTTTAATTTTAAAAACTTGGACCATTCTTAACTGCTTTTAAATTGTAAGTATCTTTTTTAAATTCTTTTACCATTTTACTTTATTCTCTAATTTATTTATTTTTTTCAATTTTATATAATACCATTTTGCCAATAATTGTTGTACACTCTTATTATATGATACTTTTTTAGCTGCCCTGATGATGCTCGGATAGAGCGGAGCCGATCGTGTTTTATTAAAGAATTTTGTGAGGAACTAGACCTTGTTTGATTTCTTTTTCCTTATGTGCTTAAGATAGTCAACCGCATTATTTTGAATATTAATTTCAGAGTCACTGGCAAACAAATAACAAGAATGTATTTTATCGCCAGTTATTTACGACGCAAATCTAAGGGCGGCTCTCTCTTCTCCACCCTGAGGGTTTTCGCCTGTGTAGAGCGCATGGCACCAACACAAATACGAAGAGCGGTGTTTTGATTGATATTCCAACGAAGCAGCTGTCCTCCCCGAAGCTGACGCATAAAACAGGCATCCGTAATCAAAATGCGACTTAATGCAGCATAGTAAAAGTTCCTGGCAATTGTAAATCCCTCACCCCCGTTTGACTTTAGTCACAACATGTAAAACTTTTTGATTTTACAAGATATCCAAGAAAATTACACTCTACAGCACGGAAAAGAAACAAATTCAGGAAATTTAAGCAGTAAAGTATAAAGTTAGAAGAAAACTTCACCACGATAAATGTAGGTAAATAAATTGTGTAAATATTTTGATTTCCCTCGCGATCGGCTTGATGGGAAGAGATTATCAGAAGGATTACCTTTAGTGGATTACGGAAAATGGAATTTTAGGATCGAATGATAACAATATAACCGACAGTCAAAGTAAATCCAACTGAAACCAGAGCAACATTAAGCAAATGGCGAAAAGAAAGCACAAAACGAACGCTTTCGACGTGTCCGATTTATGAGATCAATTGACAGCCACCCAGCTTCGAGATAATGTAATAACTAAGAACCTGTTTTCCGTCAGCGCTCGCGTTCGATATTAGATAATGCTGAAGAACAACCGATTATCTACGCTTTATCACGCCGAGAATGGCGGATACCAGGGGAAATATGTGACTACAATTCCGTTTTCGATAACGCACCATTCTTTATCCTAGCGTTTCGCTGAACAATGTTTACAATTGCCGCGACTACGAGCGTAGAGTGTCCCTTTCCGGCGACATTTGTTTTATCACCTCCTTATCCGTAATATCGTGTAGATCAGTGAGTTACTTAAAATAGTTATTGCTGTCTGCGCTTTCAGCGAGCTCACTTTTAGTCATCCCCATTTTGCAAGGCGGCAATATAGGAAATCGTTGCAGAAGTTATAGGCGCCCTTAAACCGTGCACTTACGTCTAGTAACCCTTGCAAGGATCTCTTATTGGAGGAGTGTCGATAGTATACTTCGAAACCGAGCAAACTACTTATGGTAGACGGCTTGTAAATATCCGGCAACGTTTCATGCAGTATCTGTCTATGTAAATGTAGCGCATTATAAAATAGTTGTTCGCTTGCCGTTTATTTACGATTTGAATAATATTTGAACTGTTCAATAAATAATAATGTTAATACAATTTTGTACTCGTGAAGATTGCACTAAACATTAGAAACACATTTCGTTTTTTATAAGTGCCAAACAGGATTACTACTCAGGTCTATTAAAAAAAGGTGACAATAAAACAGCGTAGATATGGAAAATGTAGATGATAGGCGTAGTTGAAGGAGAGCAGCCGTTTGGATCATCTGTATAACGTAGAGCGTATTGCAAATAGCCCAGAAGAGATAAGGAGATATGTTAGGATCTTATTACCACTGTCGCAAAGAAAATAATAATAATAATAATAATATATTTGATGTCCAACAGGTCAAATTGACCCAATTTGAGGATACATAAAAAAGTACAAAACAATACAATTGTGTGCGATATACAAAATATGGAAAAAATAAGTACAATAAACGCTAAATTGAAAAAAAATTGAAATGTAAATTAAAAAAGGATGTAACAATAAATGAAAAGGAACAGTAATGAAGGGTCCTTGGCATTTCCCCAGTTCATCAAGTATTATCGGTGCTCGCTTCAAGTGTGGTTTGCCAATGGAAGTCTGAGTTGGTTTCGATCCTATGTTCAACGTGGTAAATAAAATCATTTTCATCTAAAAGATATGACAATAATTTTGCTGTTTGTATTTTAATTAAGTTTGTTAACACAATGATGTCTTCTATCCGTAGGAAAGCACACATGGTGATTCTAGTAGCTGACATTGTGAAATTCCTCTTTCTGGTAATTCATTTGTTAAAACAAGAAAATTTAGAAATTGCGGTGAACAGATCAAGTTGTAAGCGTAAAGCATATATGGGGTCCAAACTAAAGCATACTCTAAATGTACTGATAACGTGTGCGTAAGTCAAGGTTTTGATGAAGGTTATAGATGTCGTTGGAATAGCGGGATAGCGATTAGATCCCGTGATCGTAATGCAACTCGCCACTTTGGATCTCTATGTGATGGTTTAAAGTAAGTGATGGCTATCAAGACAATCACTTCCCCAGATCTGTAATTCTGCTTTCCTCTGTAAATGGGTGCCTTTTCCTAGATGATTTGGACTAAGAACAGGAGATACTAGCTACCTAAACGCTTGATAGAAGATTTCAGTATGGTCTTTCCTAAGAATGTACAACAATTGGAAATGTTTTGCAGTCTATGGTATATTTATCGATACATACGTTTTGATTAACGACTGGCTAATAATAATCTAAAGAAAAGAAACTGTTGGAAATGATGGGGTTTATTGCAGTTTTGCACTTTGCGAGGAACTTTGTACCGTAACCTCCTCATTAATACTTCCATTATGGTGATTTTTCCATCTTAGAAAGTGGCTTGCGTGATCCCAGTGTTGAAGAAGGGTGATCTAAATAAAATAGATAACTACAGGCCCGATCTCTAATCTTAGTGTTTTCTCTTAGATATTTGAGAATTTGACCAAATAATGAACTACTTATCTAAATTTAACTTATTGTCTACTGTCAGCATGGATTCCGAGTCGGGCAGTCTACCGAGACTGCTGCCTTCTAGTTCCTGCAGGACGTGCATGGCTATCTAGATTCTAATAGATGGGTAGTGGAACTATTTTTCTATATGTCGTTACTTTCAATAAGTGTCGGTACAATTTGTTGTGAAGCTCGACAAATTTCGGTCATACAGACCAATACTTAGAATGGATAAAGTAATTCTTTCATCAGAAAAATGTGTGTTAAGACAAGTACTATCCGGCTGCAAGCATTACGACGTTATTTAGGGGCACGTTTGGCCCATTGATATCTTTGTAGGATATGTCTACAATGTGGTGAAATCATAAACTCTGCCGATGAAAAAAACTGTACATCTTTGTATTTGTAGAAACAGTATGCCGGATATACTGCACGATTTTTCAAGCGGTGTGTGTGCTAGGTTCTTGGAGCTCCATGTAGATCAGCGTTGTCTCGGAATGTACATTGAGTAGTGTTATGAAATTGAATTCAGCCATATTTGGCTTATGGTTTAAAATCTGTTCTTGGTGAGTTGAACAGTCCAGTATTACTATTCAATCCTATCTCAGATTTCTTATAATATTATGTGCTGGGTAGGCTAAAGATGGGCACGGTGTTTGTACTTCCGAAAGACTTTTGAGACATATATTTCAATTATCGCCGAGCCAATTTTGCATGGAAGTGTTTAGGAAAGATACTATATTGACTGTACCTACTGTGTTAGTTTTTAAAAGTGAATGTTTTAAAAAAGGAAATTCTAATGGTTTAACGGAATAGCTACTAAAAGAACAGCTAAAGAGCAGAGCCTGAATTCACGAAGATCAACTGAATAAAGAAGGGGACTGTAAATGATGTAGTCTGCTGACGGTCACTGTAACTGAATAGGCATATGTACAACATAAGCCTGGCAGACGACGCAACCTGCAGATACTGCCAGAAAGGAAGAACACCGTTCATGTGCAGTGCCAATGTGAAACGCCTGCGAGGACAAAGTTCTAGTACTGGGAGGAGAACCCACAGCGAGTAGCTACATAAAGAGCGCTCTCAAGATGATAGGCTAATTAAGAGGACCAATTAAAGGCTCCTCTAGGAAAAAGGGAATCACAAAGATCTAAATGGACGCGGTGAAACAGTTCATAAGCAACCCCAATCCTAATCTAATCTACCTAACTATTAATCATTAACCAATAAACACTATGTCACAAACTAAAAGTCTGAGCAAGCGAACACAAAAAGAAATCACCAGTTCGAATGCACTATTGATAATAATAAGAGACAAGAAGTCACACAATTAATGATCTTCGCCTAATTTTTTGACTCCACATTTCATTTCATATTGATACAATAGTTAGAAAAGCATTCAAGAATCTCGGCTTCATAACGTATATCAAAACCTTTCTAAATAAATTATATCAGCCTTTATGAATCTCTAGTAATTAATACGACTGGATTTGGTAGTATATTTGGATCCCTTGTAAATCATACATTTGAGGATGAAAAAAGTGCGAAAAAATTTGTTACATATTTAAACTTAAATTTTTTCACCCCCTAGCTACAATTCAATGTTGATCTCTCGAGATACATATACTTGCCCTTGAAACAGACATCAGTTAACGATTGGTAGTGCTTTATAAATTAGTGAATAAGCTTGTGTAATAGTCTAGCCGCAACGCGTCTTAACTTTCTGTCCCGAGATTGAATTCTCGAATATCGGAACATATTACCTGCGAAATTCAGATACTAATATTGGATAAATCACCTATTTATCGAACCTCACTATATAATATGTAATGAATATTGATATATTTCATCAGAGTCTACGGCGATATAACCATTATTGTCCACGTTACGCCTATATTATTTAACTTTTTTCCTAATTCTCGGTCTACTTTTTCACCCTTTTTTAATCGATTTTTCTAATTTTTCTATTGCATTAGCCTTATTATTTATGAATTAAATATTAATTATATATTAAATTGTATTAATCGTATAGTACTGTAATATATATGTATGTTGTGAAGCTCTTTGGGTTCGCCTGTTAGCTTCCCAAACTAAAAATAAATAACAACACAAGCGGTTGAGTTTATTCAATTTGTGAAATAGTTACATAAAATGTTCATTGAATATTATTACAGTTCTGCAAAGGGCATTGCGCAGATATCCCGATATTACAGTGTGAGATGTGAAAATATCTTTAGACAGGATATTGTATGCCCTAAAAAATAATACTTGTTAATATCGCTGCGTTCACATCAGTTTATAAAACGTTAATAGTTGTCTGGGTCTGTGTACCATTGTGGTGAGTAGGCATTATTACGGGAGTAAATATAAGAAGCGCCATTTACGCAATTTCTAATATTTATTTTTAAGGTATTTGCTACTGTTTTGGTTGAAACTGTTACAATGGTATTTAGACTAAATTGTTTAGAAAGATGGGGCTAGATGAGGCAGAAAAATAATTTCAGCTTCATTAGAGTATCAAATTAACTACAATTTACCGTCAGCATAACTCTTATTTCATAATAGCGGTTACTTTGCTAATTAGACAATACTCATTCTTCAAATAAACTGACTGGGTTGGTTAAGTTAATAAAATAACTATCCCAAACATTTTTCCAGTGTAATTTAACTCATGGTCGTGGTAAATAGTATAGATTTTTTGTGATAATATCATTATACGAATTAATATAAGGTAACTAGAACAAGCTTTAGCACTCTGTTCGCAAAATAAAATCTAAAAAGTTTTTCACATATATCGTAGTTAAACGTAGACAAGTTTGTTAGAGAAAATTGAAAAAATGAAAAAAAAATGTGACACAATTTTCAAGGCCTAGCGTATCTCATGTCTGGTTCAACTCAACTTTTATCTGTTGCAGACATTTTTAGTTCACGATATTAAAATAGCATGCAAATATTTCATCGTATCACTCATGCCTTAAAAAAGTTCAAATGGCTTAATCACGTGTCTAGTGTTTTAGTAACATAATTATTACCGTCAATGCTGGTGCATGCAGTGTTACAATTTTGGGTTATATATACATATAGCTCCACTATGTCCCTAAATTATTTATTGCCTCAGGATTGATACATAATGCAAATTAGAAGGATTGCTGGTCCCTCCAACACCCACCCCAGTAAACTCTTGTATAAATTATTACTTTGCCGCTAGGCAATGTGTCCTCAGTGCTCATGTTAGCGGCCAATTTAATATTCACCAATTTACATGTGAATGTAACACTTATGCTAAAGTGTCAATTAAGTACGTATGTGGTAGTTTATACAACATATATTCACTAAAAACTTGCAAACATCGAAATTGACATCGAAAATTGTTTCGAATAATCCTTTCTATCAATTATTGCACATTATAATTGCTAATTTATTTGCCTCTTCCTCTTCTTCATCTACAAAGGATAATATATTAATACCTTATGATAAACAAGTGCCTTGAGCTTCATTTAGGGTCTCGACTATTGCTTAAGGTGTGAGTTCAAATCTCGATCTGGTTAATTACAATAATCCAAGCTTGCCAAAAATCTGATCATTATATTTATTTGCTTGTTTCATATTATATATCCACCCCCACAGGTTGAAGGCGCTGGATAGAATTGGGTCTTTTATTTTATATTTCCAAATACATCCAATTTCTTTTATTTTTATTTTGTTGCATGAAAAATCTCACTTCCATGGATTCGCGTTTTTGGTTAAGGTTTTCTTTGTCAAGATTTATACTTCTGAAGCAGTGTTGGGCAAGTTAGGGGAAGTGAATAAATTTCTACAGCGATTAGACATACTCGTGTTTTGTCGGCTCTCAGTAAATCACTGGCTAACACCGCTCGCTATTCAAGGCACGAATAAACACGAGTGTATTTATTCACTGTAGAAATTGCTTCACTTCTCCTACCTTGCCCAACACTATCTATCGAAGTATAGATAAGTATAAGTTTTTATATATATTCTTATTTTAATGTATTCTAGAATTTCTTTTATACCAAGGATGATTTTGCAATACTGTTGAATATTCCCCTCATATCATATTGTCATCAGCTTCTAACTTCCTTGTTCATCCTTCCATCTTGTGTGAGCAATGACCATAAATTTTTAACCTTTTCCTCCAGCCAAAGTTTTCTTCTTTAAAATTTTATATATTGCACTTGCGCGAGTTTTCCATTATCATTATGTCCGTCTTTTTTCAATGCAGTTTCATTTAAAACTTCTCTAGCTTTACTCTATATGGTTCAGAATTATTTTTAATGTCTTTGCATATTGGTACCTACCTACCACAACTAATCAATTTTAGTAATAATAATTGTATGTTCTAGTCCAATCAATTATTTATTTTAAATTTCGCTGTGTCTACCGGTTTCGGCCTTTCGCCATCACTGGACAACAGTACGTCTAAGAGGAATTAAATTGTTGTCCAGATGATGGCGAAAGGCCGAAACCGGTAGACACAGTGAAATTTAAAATAAGTAATTGATTGAATAGAACTTATAATTATTATTACCAATTCCACCACCAATAAAAATTTCAATAACTATTTTAATATCGATGGTTTCTTTCACGTTCAGTACAGCTCTTTCTATCCATTCTGTACTCCAGTAGGACTTTAAAGCACTTTTGTTTTTCTTCTTCGTTTTGACATAATTTATTGTCGTTTTCTAAACTTTTCACTTCTGAACTCCGTACCTCTTGAAGCATATCTTTGGTCTGGAACTGACATCATTTCTTCTGTCTCAATCAAAAGCTCTCTCTAAATCGATAAAGCAGACATACTCATCTACACATTATTTTCCTTTATCACAGTTCCCTCCGCTATTTGCAACAATACAAAAAACCCGTTATTCACCACCCGATTTATTTTAAAATCATCAAAGTGGCTTTCCTATAGAGTACTTCGGATTTGTATGAGGTTCTCATTTTAGAATATTTGCTTAAACCATTAAAAAAATTATGGAAGGAAAAATTCCAAAATTAGAGTTTCATTGACAAAAATAAATTCTAGAATTCCCTAAAACACCAAAAATAGTACCAAGTATCTTTTTACGGAATATCACGATACCTAAATATCACTAGACACTCCATTTTAAATCTATTTTCTTTATCTGAACAAATCGATGCCATTATATGTGCCAAGATGAAATTGCGGACATGTAAAGTACACAAATCTTCCAGCTTCCGGGTGTCTTAATACCTTTACATTGCGAGCTGTGTTACGTAATCATCGTATCTACAGAACGCTCTTTCACCGTGTTACGCTAATGCGAGGGCATTAAAGCAAAATGGCACAGAATTAAAGTAATATATGCTCCGAAGCATGCAATTGCGCTCTGGTTGAAATTCAGGTGGCGAGATTTATTTTACGATTTTATACGTTTATTTGTCGAGAAGTCTCCGACAGAGAAGCCGCTCTACTTTGAGCGCGCGACAAGAAGTGCCACTCCGCAGAATTACAACAAAAATGAGATGCATATTATGTATACGTGCGGTTCCTGTGAAAAACTCTCCCGAAATAAGATGCATTTGAAGAACGCGAAAGGTTTCGACGTGAAAGAGAACAACATGTACAACTGCTTTATGTATGCATGTACACTGTACACATATATATAAATACAGAAGTACGTAGAAACGAGAAATCTTTGAGATGCCGTAGCGTTGGAGCACTGTGAATTTCATTCCCGGCAAAGCAATCCTTTAAAATTGCATTTACGCGGAGGAAAACCAATCTATATACGGTCTGGCCAAGCGTATTTATTTTTTCCTAAATCAAATTTTTCTTTGTACTGTGCGAAATACGTCCTCAGAAACCGAAATGGGTGTACATTTCAAAAAGGTACTTTCAGCGCACTTCCGCCTAACCACGCAAAGCTAATATGTACATTACTGAATTTTTACCGGTTGTGTTATACTTTGGCAGACGTAATCTTTACTGCTTACGTTTCCAATTCCAGTGAAAGATACTAGGACGCCATATTTCTTTTATTAAGCACTTTGCGGCAATATGCCAGGAGACACTTCTTTTACGTTGAGTGAAAAAAATATATATATATTGACACAGAGGGGTCTGAATCCCACTGGAAAAGAGAACCCACTCCACAATTTTAATAAAAGTAAAAACGAAATATCTGTTTCCACGATACATACGGTTGTGTACCGTCACAGTGTGATTCAGTAATTACATTTGCTTTTACAGTAGGATATATCTATACATGAAACTTGAAACAAAACATTTTTCTCGTTCGTTTTTTTTTGTTATTACTTTCTTTCCAGAAAGGCTTTCGCTTTTTGCTTACTCTTGAAGAATTCAAGAAAAAGTCTTATTTATAACGTGTCTGTAGGTGGTTATGGTTTTCTTAAGCGTTATTTAGTTAATTAAATTGTCATATAAAGCAGTTTTAGTACACAGAAAGTGTTATGCTTGCATAAATTACTTTTCAAATACAAATTGTAAGCACATTGCTATTTATTATATACAGATTATAACAATATTATCAGTATTTTCTACACAATGATATCACAAGGACTGTGGTGTAGTAAGACACAAATAAATATTCGAGCACTCTGCGCTACATGAGATTTTATATTAATTCAAGACAATTATTCCGGGAACACGTGGGTTTTCATTATCAGACGAATACCGAATGAGTTAAGTAAGGCTTAAGAAGACTTATTACCTAAACATGTACCGCTATCTCCCTCTAATAAGGAAATATATTTACAAGTGCCTACGTCTGCTTGACCCTTCGAAATACCAAGAATTAGTAGTGACAAATGTGAACCATTCTACCCCCATAAGTCCATCAAAATTGAGTGGTCGAGCGGTGGCACTTCTCGATTCAATAAGTTATTTCAATATTTTTCATATATAAATGCATTTCTACACGTTTAACTCTTTCGGTGGTCGTACATTTTTCACTAATTCAAGGTTTTCCATGTCGAATTTATCGGTCCGGTATCGTTTATATGCTGCGCAACGCTGGATGATTCCTCCCATAGCGATAATTTGCTATGTGTTCCTTAAACCTAGTTCCAATCGCACTCTTTGCTTGTCCAAACTAAACCATCACACCCACTATGAGATGAGGTTCATCTTTCGCGTTGCCTAAAAGATTTCTCAGTGTGTTACGTGAGGTGCAGGAAATGTTTAAAGTTTTTCCCTTTAAAATGTCGATAAACTTTTTGAAATACGATGGAAAAGTAATTTAACTAACCTTTTATCGCGATTTTCTCCTGAAGTTAATGCGTGGCACTTTTTACATAGTATTTCTATCGGACTTTCTTTAGACTCCGGACTACATCTATGAAATAACCATTACATATCACTCTTTTAGGTCTTCTAAGAGCTCTAAGTCTTCTCTGAATAACAACTGTTTATTCTAGTAAATCAATCTAATACCATTATTGCTTCAAAATAGGAGGGAAATGTTGTTTCTTAATAATTATAGTGTTATTGTTTTTTGCTTTCCCTCTATTGCAAGATTAGTGCGATTTCGTAAATACATATTAAAATTATATAACTGATATTTTATATCACATTAATCAAGAGGGTTTAGGGGCTTAGCGAATCGTTAGCAGACAGCTGAGGTGTCCCCCAGGTGATTTGGTTAATCCACAATGCTCACATTCTTTAAATTAGATAACAGGGGATCGACTAGAATCGACGAATATCAAAATAATATTTACTGAAATCAAAAAATTACATTAATTGATAAATTAAATAATAAAGTTACTTCATATTATATTAAAATTATAATTAATATTCCGGGCATTTGTACTTTAGAAGGCGGAGCAATATATACTAAAAATATTTATTTAAGCTATAATACACCACCTTTTCTACAAGGACATAAAGAGGATCCATTATACCAATGCTCTAACCCTTAAATTTTCTTTGAAGCAAAATATTTCTGAAATATTATTACAACTATCTTGCCATATATTTTTTTGTTTTAATTTTTCTTATGCCTACTGCAGCAGGACTTTTCCAAAATTATTTTACTATTGACTGTTTTCTAGTTGCTTTTTGTGTAATAGCATTTTTTTTTGTTCACTATCTAATTTAATTACTTTATCTTAATCGTCCACCGTATTTGAATGCAATTAATCACCTTGGCTTAGGGGGAGTAAATTTGTATCAACTTCGTCCGTCAAGATTGAGCGACGAAGCCACGAATTAGGAAAAACAGAGTCACAGTTAGTTAAGGAATTCGTAGTGCATATGTGTGCCGTTTTGGTGAACTAGCTGTCAGTAGAAATCGTCTGCGCAAGTGATATTAACCAACCAAGGCGTTTGTTTGCAACCGACAAGCATTCACACGTATTTCCCTGTTGTGCTCTGTTCTAACATAAGCTAGCGTTGTTTGCTTCATGATTCCTGTGTATATTTCGTCACGCTTTGTCCTACTCTCTTTTTATTATTATTTTGTCTTTATCTTTAACGTATTTGAGTACATCAGTTTTGAAATATTGTTAATTAGTACTTGAACAAACAATAGGATAGGGGAAGGAAGCTTATCAAAGGTAAATAATTCTGTTTTATATTTCTTTAATAATTAATACAATTGTTTACTAGGTGTTTAATACATGTACGCCAAAAATTGTTGCTTGTTTTGAGTAAATTTCTGTTTTACATACACGTAAGTAAATATATTATTGTGATTTTTTAATGGATCATCAGCCTAAGGTTTTTCTTTTATCAATAACAACTAAAAATTTATTCTTAAATCTGCCTTCTCTTTACAGATAGGTACCTATTCTTCTATGTTTAATGATATTCAAAAATACAATCCCCCTTCACTGAATAGCTATGAGTTTATGGATTTGTCTGATATGTCTCTAATTCACCACTGCAGAACATGCGCATTAGTAATCTCCTCTCTTTTAACCAATAAGTAGTAGATATTTATATTTTTATATTAGCAGTGGGTAGGTTGTCGAGCTGGCTGTACGTGTTATGCCTTCTAAATCAATAGTTTGTATATTATTAGACGTCTTTTGACTAAATATTAAATTTATAGTCTAATTTTAATCATTGGATGTATCAAATGCTTTTATGTTAACAATAACAGTGTAAATATTAATAGCATGCATAATTTATTATCATATACTATATCCAAACATATAAAGAATACAAGAACTCTTACTCAAGCTGAATATACTTATTTGGAATGTTTAAATCAAATATCAATTACTATCCAGTATATTTCGAATTCTTAGATTCTCAAAATAACCTTTAAACCTGCCGCTATCATAAGGTAAAATCATCAACCTATATAATACATATTAAAACTATCATTTCAACTTCATTAGAAATATGAAGTTTAAAAGTAAATATTATTTACAGAAGAAATTTAAGCAATAATGACAACATAAGCATCAGCTTACATACACCTTCAAAATACTTCAGAATGGAGTTTTCTGGCATTGACAAACTAAAGATGTCGCAGAAAAGGATCCGCATCAAGAGCACAACTCTGGTATCAGGAAATCCAGGGAAAAATGACCTTCCAAAGCATCCAAAGTGTACCATTATACTCAAGACAACAGAGAGATGTATGTTTCGACGAAATAAAAGGCATCATGATATGTTAATACACCAAACTTCTTCTAATGTTGAAAAATCTTGACGTTGCTTTTATATATTTTTAGGCTGGTGGTAAATACTTCGATTATAAAGAAAATCCCCTTCGATTTCGGTTATTTTGCAGGAACATGATTGACGAAAAATAAAATAGTTTTCAAAGGTTTTTATCAACAACCACCTCGTTTCCATGGACCCCAACTTACACATCTAATTACTACGGCTACGGTGCAAATTAATTAATACCCAATATATACCGGATTTACAACAGGTGTGTACATAACATAATAATTACATCTACTGTGGTTTGTGCTTCATCCTACGCATGTACCACAACAATAAACTTCTTTAGAAACAAATGTTGTTTCTAAAGAAAAGAAATCCTGTTAACCTATAATGAGGATAGCAGATCGTATCACTTCATTACACAATGTACCGATGTGATTAAATCAATTAACTGCCCCTTTCCGTTCAACATCGACTCCACAAGGGGATAGTGATAGGAGCGGCAAACCCTCTTTAATTTGATAGATCAATTGAAGGCGCATTTAGGGTTATAAAATTTTATCCAGTTTATATTCCAGATAACGGTGTAAATTGGAAAATTCCTAAAATGTTCAAAATTTCAGGGATAGCTTTCATCCCTTAAACCTTGAATGATACCAACGTTTTTAAAGTGTATCAGAAGTTCAATGGTATTAAACAAGTAAAATTGAACCTTTACTGATTTGGTCAAAACAGAAATTGAATATGACAGTATTTTGCCAAATTCAATTGTGACAAAAAAAACCCAGAATATATATATAAATATATATTATGCAGTTGTAAGCGAGTGCATTTGCACGGCAAGTCCGAACGCTAAGCACAAACAATGTAAGAGATACCGGTAATAAATGCCTCGCTTTAAACCATGCCATATAACACGATTGTTCACATTTTCACCAAAGGATCTACCCGGTTAAGCATATGAAAACTGCACTCGCATCTGATAAAAGGTCCTGGAAACAGGTCACTGCATACTCATTATAGCACATTACAGGATAACGTTGTATCGAGTCTACATCACACATCACAAGTTCGAAATTCGTACGGTCGAATGTTGTAAAATCGCATATTCGACGGGTACAATTTCAATATTTCAGTGAGTATAGTACAGAGTAGTCGTCATCGTATCTGAAGAGCTATGAAATATTGATTGTTTATAGTCTATTTGTAGGTGTATATTTTATTATAAGAACATATTTATGACGATAGGTATAGAGATAGTTTACAGGTTTTAATATAGTTTTTGGTAAATAACACTACGTTACAAATTAAAAAAAAAAAATAAGTACCCACTTCAATTTTTCCTGTTTATTTATCTATACAAATCGCTTAATAAGAACACCTATGTACTTTTTTTCTATCACGTACTGTTTTTTGGGTACGGTAACTAATAATTATTGGTAAAAAACTTAAAAATATATACACATTGCTTTATTTAATTATCAATAATTCGATTAAATTAACGACAAAAATTAAAACTAACGACAAAACTTATTTTGTTTGTTAATTAGTCCCAAGCCTGGTGAAATGCGAGGGGAAGGTGGCTGGCGCTTCGCAATACGTATCTATCATGAAAAACTGAAAAATCGCGAATATCTCCAAAACCTTTGGAGATAGACACAATGACATTCGTATAAAATCGAAAGAAAATTAAATTTTACATCCATTTATGTAATTGCTATACCATTCAATTTAAAAAAATCAAGTTATCCATGATTTTAAAGTTCGAAAATTACAGAGCCCTATTTAATAATTCTGTAATTTAAATGCAACAATTTTAAAATAAAAGACGTGTGCTGTTTCGTGATTAAGCGAAAACTGAAAACCGAATCTTTCTAGCTTTCGTATTTCCGGAGATATTTACAAACACCGCGGACATTGCAAATGTCATTATTTTCGAAAAAAAAGTCATGTAATTCGGAAACGGTACAACTTAGCCCCAATGTATGCCTAACGTATTGTTATTTAAATTTAACAAGAAATCCAAAAATACAGTAATATACAGGGTGTTCCATTTAAAATAATAAAGTATCTACTTCCGGTACAACCGGAAGTTCGCTATTACTGAAACTAATTTTAAAATGTGTAGAATACGATTCGAGCCAACATTTATTTGAAACATTTTTCCAAAAAAGCAATAATAAATCGGCTATGGACCGTTGCATCTTAGGCTGAACACCCGGTATGTATATCAGGTAGAATATTTCAATCTGTCGTTACGCGCACGAAGTGACATGTAAATATGCATATTGTATCTATGAGGGGATAAAATGTGAACTCTACCCCCATTGAAAATCCCCATTTGTGCCAGAATCGGCATAGCCTATCTAATGCCATCAGTGTATACTTCAAAAACAAGACGTGATAGAAACAAAAAACATCCACTGCTTACATACTGTAACTAATTGAAAACCATAACAGTAATCAGTTTTTCAGGTACGAAAATCGTGTCACGCAGTGTAATTGATTCATATGCACATATCCATAATTGGTTTTTATTTATTTTTTTTGATTCACCAATTCGATCCTTTTGGGACTTTAAACATGTAGTAATTAACCAATGAATAAATAAGATATATTTTTGGTAGGGTCAACTTTTGGGGTTAGTATAAAAATCACTCCCAAAGAATATACTTGTCGTTTTTTACAGTTTCCACTGTTACAAAAATTCTGAAAGAAATATATTATAATGAGTTTATGATAATTAAGTACATTTTAAATTTTATAAAGATATCTTCAATAGGTACTGAAAAAAAAAATACGTTAAGGATTGTCACCCTCATTTTTCCCTTACAATAGAGGTTAGGGATGTAAGATTAATTGTATGGCTATTTTAGAAGAAGAACAATAAAAACAAAGTAATAACCCTTCACCAGATGCGGGTCCAGTTTTCATATGCTTAACCGGCAAAACCCTTTACTGATTTAACAATTTTGCTTAGGAAATAAGCCTGGAAACCATAAATTTAGTAATCAGCATATGACATATTAGAAGTAAATAGGTTCAATCTCGCTTAGTTATCTTAAAAACTCTCTAAGATAAATTTTTAAATTGCTAGGGCTTTTGACAATGCATGTTTTTAATAGATAACACGTTACGCTAGTCTGTGGCAGCAACTAACGTAACATTAATGCTTTTAGTCTACCGTTATACATAAGTACTTTCTTATAAGCATCTTAGTAATTTTTGCAAGAAACGATTTTCAAGTTTGTTTTCACGAACTGTACAAGCTGTTGCAAAGCTATTTAAACTAATGCATTTGCAATTAGTTATAAATACAGCACTAAGGCTTTTGTTAAATTGTTACTAAGGTATTTTCCACCTAGCTCCATTAAAGTGTAGTTTGAACAGCAACTTCCTAGACGTACAGAGTTCACATCAACCGACGGAAAGTATGCACCGCACAAGACAGTAAAAGCGTTATGTTTTGTTAAAGTTTTGCGGGTGCATATGTCTACGTTTACGATGTAGAAGTTTCGTTAGTATTTTAATTTAAAATGTGTCAGCGACTAGATGTGAAGTACAAAGTAAATATTCGCGTAGGTTTACTTTATGCTAAGGAAGGAAGCTCTGCTCTATCCTCTTTTTGAAACACCAGATAGCAGCTCCTCCTTTGTAGAGAAGTTTTTATCGGCGGGAATATTTTGAAATTGAATTTTCACATCGTTTTTTTTTTCTCAAATTACATAAGCTCTCATGCAAGAACTCATTTTAGTGTGCTGGAATTCTCACAAAGTGTCTTCTGTGGGAATTTTTGCACAGTTTAAAAGTCAAACGTTATTGCACATGTTAAAATAATGGCTTGGAGGAGTGTTAAACGCTTTTCGCTACCTTTGATAATTTCAGAACATTTGAAATGCATTTTATTTATGAAATAACACAGCAAAATAAATTCGAAACAAATGGTATTTTAAAATAATTAATTTTCACGATATTAATGAATAAGATTACGATAGGTATTCACCACTTTTATGTGTGTGAAGTAAACAATACGAAATATGACTCCCTCTGTTCTTGTTCCTGTTTATTTCCTGTTTCTATTCCTTTTATCTGTACTCTGCTTGTTTGTTCGCTCTTTGTTTAGTTGCTTACAGTCACTGTTTTCTGAATAAATATGCAATGCTTTATATTTGCCGATACCGAAAGGCCTTCCTTTTTTTATCCACCTTTTATATTTTGCTGTAGAGTGCAATTCATATCAGCATGTCAATACTAGGGTTGCCAGCCTTTATGTGTATTGGGCGAGGACAAAGTGGGGAAAGGGATATCAGACTAAAATTTATAATTCATTATTGCAACCTTTTTTTAAGTCACAACATTCCTTTTTTGTATATTGTGTATATTTTAGTATCCCTAACGTGATCATCTTTTTTTTTGTTGTACATAAATGAGCGTTTATGAGGATTTGTCAAAGGAAAACAAGAGAACACAGCCTCAATACGAGAATAATCCTGGTCAAACGAAGATAGATGGCAACCCTAGTCAATGTCCTGCCGCAATCTAAATAAGAGTAAAGATAACTCTTTTTGTGCAATTACTATAAAGTTAATAATAGTACAAAAAGCAACATAAACTCAAACAGCAACAAGGAATAGAACTAAATTCCAAGTACCTTTAACAGAAACAACTGACTATATATTTAAGTCGTCCCTGATATTTAATATTGTGTTTCGACAAAAGTCTGCAGCGAATATGCAGCATATCAAGAACACTAGACTAGGCTCGCACATTGAATTTTGACAGTATTATCCTTGACTACAGCTGGGTTGGGGAATATTTTTAAAATGCGTGATAAGAGCAATAATTAAACACAGAACATGTATTTGATACTGTGACAGAATTACGTTACGTGTTTTAGAATTTATACATAAAAAATTATTTTTTTTATTCAGGCAGTCATTTTATTCAGAAAAAAACTCAATGATTACAATTTATCATCAAACCCCATGCTCCACCTAAAGTACTACACGAGGTTAGCTATTCTAAGCACAATATAATCCATATTGTGCTTAGCTTGATATGTGCCATATCAATTGAAATGTTCATACTAAATAATTTCCAGATGATTATTAATAATGACAACAGAAATATAGTAATTCGGTTAGTTACCAGTTATTATTATGTTTTCGCCTATGGATGCCGCTCCAGATCTCCAGTTATCTCCCAGCATTCGCCAAGGAGTAAGGGAAAACCATGGAAAAATCTTACTCTGGGGGCACGGTTATACATCAATCGTAACAACAAACAAAATAAAGTTGATCAAAAATTAAAACTGAATCTAACCAACTTAATTTAAAAGCAAATATGTAATGAAATAGGTACCAATACTACAAAAAGAGGTTGCTAATTATTCAAAATTAAATTAATCAGAACCTGACATTTGAAGTTTAACAGAAGCCCTATAAGGGTACGCTAACCATCGCATGCATTTGTCCGACAGCGTAACATGAATTTGGTTGCTTCGAGATAATATTCCGAAACAAAAAAAAAACTATCAAAAGGGAAAGCCATTAATCTTCCTCAGAGTAAAATCTACATCAATCGCTTGTGAAAATTTGGCGCTTGAATCTGAAAACCGCGACGTTTTATGTTAAACATTACAGTTTCATTGGTAAACGTCTTACCTTAAACTAAAAGAAAAAAAAGAATATTTCAAGGAGGTTTTGCAAGAAAATTGGCCATGAATCCTGAATTTTGTTTAGCTACCACCAATTCGAGGGACGAAAATCCATAGTCCAAATCCCGACTGAAGCCGAAACCTCAAATTCCGAAGCCAAAAACATGTAGGGCTCTATGTTTTGTTTTTGAACCCTATTCAACCTCATCCAAGAACCAGAATACTATCGAGTTATTTCCGAACAAATCGCGCAGCCGCAAAGAGGAAGAATTCATCCAATGCAAACATTTCGAGATTCAGATACAACTCACGAGATCCACAAGGACAAAGCCTGTAAAAAATAATTCGTTATTTTAGTAAAGTAAATCGAGAATTAATTAAAAATTGCTACAAGATATAGAATAATAATAATAACAACAAAAGTTAGAATCCTGTTGATACTGAACATCATTTATATATTCGAATCAGCTAGTTAAAAATAAATCCCTTGGCTCAGAAGTGAATTAAAGTAAGAAATACAAAACACAGGACTTCTTAATCAAGGACAATTGGTAAGAATTACTTCCATTAGTTAAGGAAATATTGAGAATAGCCGTTACTAAAATCAGTATTTTTCTTTTTTTTAAGGGGTAAATAATGCCTAAGGCATTCAGTGCTTGTCAGGCATCCCCGTAGAGCCAAACCTCATTATTGACCATAAAAGCCCTCCAGGTAAAAATTATTAACAAAACACATAAGCAATTGGCCAAGTAAGCAAAGAATCCTTAAAAGTTTAAAAATTCAATTTATTTATCAATTAGTTATTGATAAAACGAATCATTGGGCATTTTTTTTAAATTAAATATATTTTCATTTGCTATTCTTTTACCTCCAGTTGCAGTTTAGTTTGCGAAATAAGCAGAAAGTATGTTGGTACATTAAAATTGTGGAAGTTTGACTTAATGTTTGTGTTTAGTTATCAGTTACCGTGGCTGAAACCCTACAACGAAATTCAAATATGGCTCTAATTTTCCTGTATTTTACCATTTGTACCAATGTAAGATAGCAGTCCTCATATATAGCTAGATTTATATTAGCAGTCTTATCCTAAATTGGCATAAATGGTACAATATAGGAAAATTGGAGCCATTATTTTGATTATTCACACAACTACAATTAGCTAACTAATTTCAAAACTGGGGAACTATAACTCACAAAGGACAGAAATGTAAAATCTAATATAATTGTGGGAGAGAGAAAGGACACATTGGGAACTGCAGCCCCGAATAATTGATTTTAACATTCTGTTTCCATGGAATTTTTTCGAAGAGTATCCGCAAAAAAATCAAGCAAAAAAAACGATCCCTACCAAACGTCTATATTGGTAAAAGCTTATATTTGAAAATACTAACGAGATGGAACGAGTTGGCTAAAGCAAGAAAAAATAAAGTATAAAATTGGACCAGTTATTGGAATTTTGCGCCATGATATCAAGAGAAGTTTAAATATTAACGAATTCTGCCTTAACGAACCGAACGGTAATGCGATTTCTGTTGGTTATATATACATGGGTTATACTTGATTCCAATAACGTGGACTTTTAGGGAAAAAATGTTATCTCCGTCTAGGGAAAAGCGAAGTTTTGTTACACGCCTTTAGTGCACCAAGCCAATGCAAGATAAACAAAATATTAATACACCAAACTTGGGAATGATTTTAAAATAGATGAATAATAAAGAAGTAAATGTTGAACATTGTAAATTGTTTAAGGACTTGGGTATTCTCTTTGACTCTAAACTAGCATTGATGAACGAAAGTTAGACTGTAGATATTCGTTAAAAACATTAAGGTTTATATGTAAACAGAAATATCAAACTTCTGAGCATTTTTGTATTAATTAGAACTTATAATGAATGAACTACTATTATTGTTATTGGAATAGTATATGTATTAAAATTTGTACTGTATTTTCTTGACCTATGATTCTCGATAAGTACCTCAACGTACAGTTTATTATATTATGTCTGCATTTTTGTGCAACCTATTCCAAATTCCATGTGCTAATTTGGGGTTGTCCATCAACTAGGTACAACACGTCATTAGTGTTCCATTATACATATCAATTTTGCACTCGATCAACAGATCTATATTGATACTACACTGTTTCTTGCTCACATGTAGCAGTTCTAGTTCACATTCGCATGGGTTTCCTATAGATATTTGATTATGTATTTGATCCTGAGATATTCCTATAATATTCTTATTGTTTCGTACGAATCCAGTTTTCTATGTGTTTGCGGGCATTTACTTAATTATCCTGAAGAAGTGGACTTCATTGTATTTCTCACTCTTTCTCTAAGTTAGTGCATCAACACTTTCATCGCCAAAAATTTTCTGATGTTATAGTACCCGATTTGTGTATATGTGAGGAGGGCATTGTTACACTGCGACCTGAGAGATCTATTGTGTCCCCTGCTCTTACTGTTTCACAGCTTGCCTTCCAATCGAATTCCTTTAAAAAAGTGTAGGATAATAAAGGTCCTGGGTTAGGTAAGTCGCCCTCTTCGATCTCACATGGTTCCAGGTGCAACGCCCTTGGGTTGCACAGTGCTATGCAATTTGAGAGGAGGTGGATGGGTGTTTCATCTTGTTCCTCACAAAATCTACAGTCAGATTCCTTTTTCAATCCAAGCTTACTCATATGTTCCTTCAGCTTACAATGGCGTGAAAGTATTCCTGTTAATATATCAATATTGTTCTCACTCAAGCTGATGCATTCTGTAAGCCTTTTCTGGTTTTAGGTTCCCAGAAGCGTTTTACTTTGCCTCACCCTCTGGAGATTCTCCCAATAATTAGATCTTCTCTGCTCCATTTCTATTTTTATTTTCTTGAGTATTGTACTGCTACTTAACCCGCAAAAGGGTTCAGGCCCTACAAAAGGCATTCCAGCCCATTTTTGCGAGGTTATCCGTTATTTCGTTTCCCTCCATGCCTGTGTGACCTAGAACCCACGGAGGGTTACTCTATTCCTTTTGCCTAGTTCGTTTAATTTCCCTAGGTATTCCCAGACCATCTTGGAATTGATTTTATGTGACCTCACGTCTTGATGGCTGCTTCACTATCAGACATGGTAATCTTCTGCTTTCGACAATTTCTATCAATATTGAACTGGACACATCTTTCAATAGCGTGTATTACCGCTTGGAAGGTATTTGGGTATTTTCCCAAGCTTTCGAAGAAATTGGTTCTAGGCCATTTCTAGTGTACTATTTGATGGTATTTCTACTACCCGGTTTAGAGAAACACTGTTTCCGTTAAACGGTTTTACCAGTTCATCGCGATATTCTATCACCAGTTGGAACGACACTTTTTGCCTTTATAGTGCTTCTAGTGTGGCATATCTGTCAGGCATACAGGCGAAATCTGGACTGCTAAGCACTGATGCCTCATTCAGTCCTTTTGCACATCGCAGAATCGCGTTTCTGCTTGAAACACAGAGGCATTTGTTCCAAAAGCATACTTAAAACTATAATTTCCAGAGTATATGCCTACTTGACACTATTAGTTATCTTAGACCTACAATATACCAGATCAAGTTCTGTTTTCTGATGTCGGGTATCCTTTAGTTTTGAACAAACTGGTCAATACGGCTGCTATCTGTTACGTGTATTTTCTAGTAGCATCTACTTTAGAACACTACCGCGATCACTATTTGGGTTGTCCTTATTTTAAAAGCGCCTAGCATAGGTACGTGCTGGTCGCAGTTAATTAATACGTTATTGCGAATAACGAGTAGAAGTCAATTGCCAAATCGTGATCGGAAAAATAATTATTATTCCAATGAAAAGAATGTTTTTATTGTTAGACATTTACTAATATACAAATAGCAAATAAAGTGAACAACAAAATTCGTAAATAATTCTCATTTATTTATTAGCAACTGAAGTTAGATAAACGTAAAATTAACCAAAACACTAAAGCAAATATTTTCTTGGCATAATACTTAGATATCTTGAGCAAAAATCAGCCGTGACACAGTCGTATTAATTATTTTTATTTTAGGCAGAGATTCTTAATTTTAATTTTGGCATTCAAAAGCAGTAACATCTGAGTTTTACCATCATTTAACCGTGTTTTGAGTTTACTCAAAACCTAGCCAGTTTTTGAAAAAAAAAGCGTTTTACAAGCCTCTGAAGCCCACAGTTTTTTTTTATAGAATTCTTCATAAAAAATCGCTATTTGAAAATTTAGCTATTTATTGTAGATGGCTAAACCGCTATCCGAATGCATTCAGCTGTAGGGGTAATTCTGTCTGTTTGTTTAGTGTGATTGGCGGTTACTATAAATAGTTATAAATCGTTGTTTTCGTTTGGCTGAATGACAAAAGCGATTTTTTAATAGCAGAGATTAAATCACCGATTGCTACATATCACTCATCACTAGTATCATGATTGATATTAAAACCCGTTCAGGATTTCTGTACCAATGTCCACCGCATACTCCGTTATCAATTGTTTTAATTAACCGTAGAGCGAGCGCACCTTGATAGAAGTAAAGGAAATTACATGCTGTGAGGCGCCAGTGACCTCTGGAGGGTTCAGTGTTCCATCCTATTGTCGTCGCTATTTGTGTCACTAGGTGCAAAGGTGAGACGTCTGGGGATGACGTGGGGGTACTCGGAATGATCCTGTTACATTTACGCGGGCAAGTTTTTGCACTTTGCTTGCACATTTGGTCAACGCTCTCTTGATATTACTTTACTACAATATTGTAGCCACCCTTTTATTTCTAATTGCGTCTATCATCTTTGAAAGCGGCTCCTTTATGTAGTTATCAGCAACAGGGTTTTCTATGCTCAGAAATGGAAACCTTGTTCCCGTCAGGCAATCTCATTCGCACAGCACGTGCACTCTTGTTTCTTCCTCCTCTTGGCAAAATCTGTAAATAATGCCATCTGCCAGGGCTGGACCATACACATGCCTATTTATTGTCCAGTGACTAATCAGAAGATCAATTATTATTTTGATAGTCTTCCTCTTTTTACTCAGTAGGTCTTTAGTAAATACCTTAGGAACTCTCTCGCCTGTCTCTGCCCTGGTCTATTTTAGCACACCCCCTGGACTCATTGTGTATCCATTCATAAATGGGCTCTTTTGATTTGCGATTTGATAATGTCAAAGGAAGGGCCAGCTTTGTACGCCGCCTCATTTCCCTCTACGAAGTGGCTGGGAACCTAGGCCAACATTAATTCGCGTTGGGTCAGGCCCACCTTATGTGGGACGTATACGCAGTCTCAAACCAGCTTAAAGTCGACACTTGCGGAATTAACGCTTTAATATGTTGCCGGACTTTCTTAGAAAATCTTTCTACTTCTCTGGCGCAGTGACGAATCGCAGCAACTTCAGTCTGGAACACCGTTGTGTCCTTGCCGAAGTTTATCTAAAGGTATTTTTAGGCGTTTGTCCATATATAATTATTAAGCATAGTCAGATGAAAATCAATTCAAATCCTGCCTACATAAAGAAAAAGCAAAAAGACATTAACGGTTCACTTTGTTTGATGTCAAGCATATTTCTCGTTTCTGTTACTAATTTTCCTGTAAACATGTACCCTGTTTTTCTCACAACGTTTTATTCATATTTCGCTAATGGCCAATCAA
>RXPK01004500.1:0-109826 GCA_004143645.1 Protaetia brevitarsis
TTGACTATGAAATACTGATTTACACGTGCAATATACGTGTTTACTTCTTGTAACCGAATTGAAATTCGGTGATTTTTCCAAATGGACAGTTCTCTTTAACATTCATTAATCACTCTTCGCCAATTGTAATAATTTAGCTACTTGAAACTACTTCATTTATACAGACTATAATAAAATTCATTTACGTAGTAATTCTAAAGAATTATGGTAAGACTGTACCTATAATTAGATAAGGAAAAAAGTTTCTGATTTTAGTGGCGTAGCTGGAGAGATTTATAAAAAAAATGCACTTGCTTTAACCAAATACCTACTTACATGTTTCGAAAAAAAGTAACTCACTTATGTAGTATTTCCACGGATAATGTGATACATCAATTCAATTACCTCAATTTATTGGCGAATTATCGCAAATATCTTCAAGAATAACAACCATCCCCCATACTGCAGGAACATATAAAAATCGTGCCTTAAATCCAGAAATCTTTTTAAAACACGATATAAAATACCGTTAAAAGCACACGATCATTAAAGTAACTTCCCGTGGATTACGCATCAGCTCGACCCTGTAAACATAACGTGGCGAGTAGAATACTAACGGCACTCCCGAGATTCCAACGGAAAAGAATATCAAAATAAAACAATAAACGCAGCAGGCCGATGTTACGTAACAAACGGCAGTAAAGAGAGCGAAACAGTCGCTACGATTAGAGAAACAGAAACAAATCAATGAAGTTAAGAAAAACCAAACGAAAAGACAAACGCGACACAGTAACGGACTAGTAAATGAAAGGATAGATGGTTTCTTTTCATTTATAATACAAGATATCGGGGCCCCTTATCACTACCCAATCTTAATTTAGCGATTGCAATCTGCCGTGCGCGGAGATCCATCGACCGTATCGACCCTGGCATTGGACAGATCCGCGAGCCCTGAGTTATCAGCGTCGACCGGGTGTAGATCAGTAAATGTCGCTTACACTATGAATCTAGCAGGCGACATAGAATCACGCACAGGCAGTTAGCTGCGTGCCGATGTTCAGTTTGTTAAGACAACGGCCCAATCGAATGACAGATCTCGGTATGTATGTATCCTGTTTACTGTAGGTATAGGACGGTAACGTGGCGCGAAAGGATGTCTTTAATATTAATTCTTAGTCAAAAAGCCATTGTTAAATTGCAGGAGAAAAATGCTAACAATCACTGACATTATTTTGCTAAATACTAGACATAAATTCTAGCATGAAAAACCAATTATTGAGGCTTAGTAATGAAATATGTTGGGTAAGTCGGTCAATGAACCAGTGAACACTCAAATCACTGTTAGATCAAGCTTTCGTAGTTTTTATTGCTACTTCATCCGGATGACACTGAAAGTATTACAATATCAATGAAACATTAAGAAATTATTTACCTCTCGACATAACAACTTACGTACGAGTTAGTCGTTAGCGCACCAAAACATCAGAAAGGTACAAATGGCAAAAGCAGCTCAAAAAATAACACTAAGGACGTATAACAATTAAAAACAGAAGTTAAAATTTAAATTTAAAATCTAAGCCATCTTTCTTATTAAGAGCGAGAGTGAACAGTCGACTGAGGATCAAAAAGGAGGCTCGAAGATATGTAGGCAACCAACAGGTGGGCAAAACGGGCACGGGAGGAATTAAAGGTAAAAATTATGAAAATTGATTACTATTTGTCAAGTTCGATTAAATATAAATAAATATTACTCAAATCAATCATTCAACATCACTTGTGTGTCTAACATTATTACTGCATAGTAATGATGTTAGACACATATCTACTAATAATAAAAAAACAGCGTTAGTTGATCATTGTAACAATTTTTGGACCGACCTACCCAACATATTTCATTACTAAGCTTCAACGTTGTGTGGTCACGTATTTCTTTTTCCGAAATTAACCAATATAGTTTTCGATTACATTAATTCACTCAACATCAATGGCGCTTTCTATTAAAGAGCCGCGGAGCCTCGGCCCCACCATTCCAAATCACAAATTAATCATTAAAAAGCTTTTATTTGCTGTAAAAATACAGGTACACGCACACACCACATTTAAGTACAGAACAAAAGTTGCGATTGCGATAATATACGGACAAGAAACTTTAATAGAAACATTTACTTAAAAAACGATTAGATTTTGCGGTTACGACCAAAAGCAGGCTGTTTTATTTTCCTTGCGGAGAAGAATTAACATGGGCGAAGGATAGTTTACGGATTTAGTGCACAACTGGGAAAGAATTAAAATGCAACAACAGTAACTTCATACAATAGAGAGAAATATGAAATATACACGGTGTATCAGATATAGAGGTAAATATAATATTATGTAGCAGCTGTAATCATATACGATCAAAAAGTCTTAATGCACAGGGGGTCTATCTGTAAGCATTAACGAGAAAAAAATTATTTTGTAAATGCCGTGGGCTAGAGCCGCACCTGTGCCCGACCTAAATGCTGTCCCGTGTATACTATCATTCAGCCATTACCGCTATTAGTTTTATGTGGATAGCCGCTTGGAGTGCAAGCCACTTCGAACATTTTATTTAAATTCTTCCCGTCTTGAAAAAACGATTTTTTTCAGGACCATCATGATTTCATATACAAAAAATCGAAGCTTGATGCATCGGCAAAAGCGCGGGAATGTATAGATTCATTTTCACGAGACATCATAGTAAAAAGGCGTGTTTGCAATTTTTTCTGTATTTAGATTTCTGTGTAATTCGATTTAATTCGTTTTGCGTTATTTGATTAAATAAATCCAAAAGAAATAACTCAGGTTCATGTGGTACCGTTTATTAACAACTAACTCTCGATTCGACAAAGCAAAAGAAAAATATTTAGGATATTAAAAATAATACTTTGTAGACTTACATAGAATGCTCTTAACAAATAAGGAATGTTTATTTTATAAAAAGAAGAAATTTAAAATGCCTCAGTTTTGCTATTTTTACAAGGGCACACTGGCCTTTATTTATTCAGAATGACGTTAAATGAACTTACGGCATACCATTAAGAATAATACTAAATGGTGCAATGTATTTATACATAATACCACGTTTAGCGGGTGCTTAACATGACGTTTCCTTGCATCAGGCCCGGACTAAAGAATTTTTGGTTCTAAATTTTCCTTTTTTTTATTTTTTTTAATATGAAATCCGATTTCCGCGGGTTTGTGCTTTATATGTCGTGTAGTTAACACCCAAACAAAATTTACTTTTTTATTTGATACACCCTGTATATCGAAGGTATATACATATGTGGCACCTTTGATATTCTATTTTCGAATTACTTGCAATATAATATTGTATACGAACGGAATAATTTATTGTCGTTACACCTCTTTACAGCTTTGCTCAATTATGTTTGTTTTTTTTTTAATCTAATCGATCCGTAATTATTATTTTCCTAACAATGTTTTAATTTTCGCGCGTGTCCCCATTGTCTTTATAATTAATAAACAATATTATACTTTATGTTTTACGCCATTCAGACATCAACTTTAAATTAAATAAAAAGTAAATTATAAATAAATTTCATGAAATGAGCAATAATTTTACCCCTTCTATTCGAAACAGATGTTATACATCAATATACATGCGTCCAACAAATATCTCGTGACAGCAGTGAGTCATTGTGGCGCACATTGTACTGGAGTGGGGAGCGCATACGATGGCCGGTTTACTGTATATATGCTTCAGCTCCGCCCTTTTTGCCACTGCGCGACTGTCACGAGCGATTTGTCGAGCTGTATATGTGTATAAAGTGTCCGGTCCGAGGAAATGAATCAGTCGATGTAAATTGATTTTTTTACTTGATAAATAAACCGAACGATGATTTGGTTTTGTGAATACAGAACCGCTCTTTGTATATCTACTATTTTAAAGAGATTTTATTTTAATTAGAGGCATCACTACGAATGCGGTTTAAACGGTAGATCAATAATCTTGCGTTTAAACTTCACTTTAAACTTACAATCGATATAGATAAAAAAAAATAAACTCGACCTCGCCATATTTAATCCTTAAACCGCGATTGTAATAATCGCCCTTAGCAAATAAATAAGGTAATAAATTACTGGAAGCTGAGCTAAACTGACTTAAGACTTTGTAAAATTAATAAAATGGAGGGCGGGAGGGGGAGAGGAAGTTAGACCGTGGTTGGCGCCACCATTCAATATTGTCACGAGCCGCCACTGATTGAATGAAATGAAAATACACAGAATGTTGATTATATAGTATATATACACTATTCTACGACAAAAAGAAGTTGAATAAATTTTTATACAAGTCATATAGAGGTTACAAAAGAAGAGAAACACTATTAATACAAAGTGGATACCATTTTTGTGATTTAATTTATGGTTACAACGCTTACAATTACTTTTACAACTGTCCAACTGTATACATTATTTATATTACACAGTAAATTAAACCTACTTGCTTGTGTAAGTCGTGCATCTTCAAACACCTGGTGTAAACAGTTTTGTTAAACGACGTTGATATCTTAATAATAACAAAATAAGAGGCTGACGCACTTACTTAAAATGTAGGTACTGGGTAATTGTTTCCAAGCTCGCCTATATGAAGAAATTCTTACCTATCACATCGGTGTGATTGTATGTAGGGTACATTATAGGACGTCAATTTAATGACGTTGTGTCCAACGCCGAGCCAAGTATTATAAAATAAGAACAAAGCGTGGAACCAAAAGAGCCAAGTCCCGCAAACGCTGAAATAACTGTACCATATAACTGGTCCATTATTTTTCGCTGGTGTCGATGCAATGTTGTGTACCTACGTATTTAGTGTTTCGTTTTGATATATTACCATTATTACAGTTATTATTGACTTGCGTTGCTGGTCACTGTACACATGATTAGGCGAACGCTGTACACACAATCTGTAGTGGCAACAGTAAACGTAATAGAATGAGCTGGAACGGCGCGCAACTTACGTTATTCTAGCATGCAAAATCTGTTATTAATCTCCACCCCTTCGTCGGTAAAATCGTAACAAGTTTGTTTATAAGCGGTAGGGTGTTCGTTTGAGTTATCGAATTTCGTTATTTTTTCGTGCCGTGGCGATCTGATCGATTATATCTGAGAAGAAAGTGGATTCAAATATTATAGTCCAACATACTGTGTTAGCGTTCGAACAAGGTTAGATATATTAAAGAAAGTGTTAGCAAGTACGTAGATGTACAGCAAAGAAAACATGTCTTGTCATTTAAATTTCTGAAGTTACTGAATAAAGCCATAAACATCAAGCAGCAAAAAATCAAATAAAATTCCAGGTAATAATCACATATTTTTAAGGTGACAATACGATAACCAAAGACTGAATGGATTAAGAAGAATAAGAAGTAAAAAAAATTATTACCTGAACATGCTACGTTGTCTCTTTCCAAAAATGAACATATTTACAAGTGCTTTTCTACACTATCAGATCTTATTTTCTATCATTACATTTTGCAACGAGAAATAAAGTGCTGTAGACCCGCACGTGTATATGTATAAAAAGATAGAAAAAAACATTCTTGGAATGAAGCACTGAGACAAATTTTTACTAACCATAACTCAACATTTAATATTGCCAACTAAAAAAATCATTTGTATATGTGGCAAATGATCAAATTGGTTACAGCAAGTAAAGTCGTGATTCCAATAATGATGGTTAAGACTAAATACTTTAGTTGTTCTGGTACATGAGAGACATTATTTACTCCAAAGTTGGGCAAATCTCAATCAAATGAATCAATCGCAATTGAAATAACAACTTTCGATTATTAATTGAAGCGGCTGATTAAAAATTGAAATTTTAGTAACAGTTGGTGGTTATGGTGACGGTAATTAGTAGTGGTGGGGGTAGTTAGCAGTGGTAAAGGTGAGGAATAGTTCGTGTGCTGGGAAAGTAGTCGGTAGAAGGGTGATAGTTGATGGTAGTAGGGGTAGTTGGTTAGGAAGTAAGGGAGGACAGTTGGCTAGGGAGGTAAGAGTTGGGAGGTTGGCGGCTCTAATTTGTGGTGGTGATGGCAGTTGGTGGGAGCTGGTGGTGAGATTTGATCTTTTCACATCGAGGGGTAGAGATTGGTAAATTTAAAATAATATATTCAGAGGCTGTTATGAGCAGCGACGAAAAAGCGTTGATTACAATCGACAATCGGCGAGGCAAAATGTTCTGATTCGCTCAAGCGCGCGCGGTTGCAAACAACGTTCTAAAAACAAGCTTCTTCACACTATTCTTTGTGAACACTTCATTTCTAGTGTAGTGGGTACTTACAAATTTAAAAATCTGAAAATTGAAAATTTTTAAAATTTAAAAATATAAAAATTAAGAAACTTGAAAATCTAAAATTTTAAAAACTCAAAAATCCAAAAATTCGAAAGCTCATTCAAAAATTAAAAAAATTCAAAAATTCAAAAATCGGAAATTTAAAAAAAATTATTTCATTTCTTGTTTTTCTAATTTTTTTAATACTTATTTAAACTAAAAATGAAAATGAATTTTTGAGTTTTTGGATTTTTGTATTTTGGAATTTTTGATTTTTTGAATTTTTAAGTTTTAAATGTTTAACTTAAATGATTGTTGTGATATCAATTAAATAACTCGGTCCGTTGGAAAAAGAAACGGGTATGCCACGGCAACGGAAATATTATTTGAATAACAATTTATTTTGTGAAAAAATATTCCAGTAAAGCTTCATTGAAAAAACGTTGCATTCAAATAATAGTTGATTCAAATGATGCTCGATCACTTCATAATACTGAATAAAAAATAGTTGATTGAAATCTTATTCAAATAATTAAACTACGTCAGGCTTCTATCATTTTCATGAAATTACTCAGATTTATATAGTTGTTTTATTTATCTCAGAAAAGGTCTAATGTTTCATCAAAGCCGATTATATTATTATTGTACCATGATATTTACTAAAATTACTGACGCGCTGCTACATTAAGCAATAACGTATTTTATTGTTTGTAAGTATATACAAGTGCAACATATTGCTATACTCTAAAAACGTTAGCAAAATATTAAATGCTCAAAAAACAAGTCGCAATGGCTAACATCTTTATAGAAATATAATTTACAATAAATTAAAAGTTGCATAAAATATAATTGCAACACAATCCATACACTGCCACTGCAGATTAATTGTTTCGTCTTGTCACATCGACAAACATAAATAAATAAATAGTAGCATCACCATTCTAAGACAATTAGACAAGTATGTACTTACGAACCAGGAACAAGTGCAACATAAACCATGCCTTAAAAGTGCTATTAGTTAGTTAGTAGTTACCCTAACTTACTGTAAACGCCAAATTACATGTCGAGTGGTGCGAATCAGTCCGCGCAGTATTAGAAATAGTAGAAGGTTTTGTATTCAGCTTTGCTTCAGTAAGTGAGCGTGCGCGTTTTTGAAAACGACTACGGCTCATCCCCACCGCTAGCCATCTTATTTGGCGTTTGCAGTACTGACTATTATCACAGTATACTATCAATACAAACAAGCTCGCAATATCCTTTATTCTTTTGTGATCCGTTTTGAATGACTTTCAAACCTAGCTGCCATATTGTAAAGCTGTTGCCGGGAATTTTAAAATGTGTGGAGTGATTTATACATATTTTAAAGGAAGTAGGAAAATAGATTAGAAAAATACACAAATTTAAACGTTTTGTATTCTAATTTTATTGCAAATATTTCTGAACAGCTTATAGTAATAAAAAACACACATATATTTGCAAGTGTTTTACGATAATCGAGTTCACATTCTCTTCTTTTTGTGAAACAAATCTTTGTTTATATTTTTATAGTATAAAATATAAATAATGTGGTTCTTTCTGAAATAAATTAATGAAAATGTAACCACTTCGGTGGAAGGGTTTTGTTGTAGACTTTCAAATTTCTAACATGAACACACACCAACTTAATAATTCGGGTTAAGGAGTTATGACTATATCGTTCTGTGTAATACAAAGACTGTTTCTTTTTATTCGAAAATTCATTTCATGGTTTGTCAGCAATGATATCTGGGGTTGTACAAGTGGATAGAGTTTCAGACGTAGACTAAATAATATTGAGTTGTCTATAATGTGAATAAATATGAAATGTGAGATTCAAATTTATACTAGTGTAATGCAGTCAGATCACAATCGCATTATTTTAAAAAGTGAACATTAAATGAATTAAGTTAGTTGTTCTGATAAATAGCGATATAGTTTAAAATGAGTATCTAACAAACAAATTGATTTAATGCGACCTAGGAACCTCTGCACAACGACAATAGTTGTTATCCACGTACATTCTTAATTCTTGTCCTATTGTATATAATAGGTTCATTCGAAAATCCTGCGACCATTGATAACATCAGAATTTATCTTGCAAGAGCGAATGGCACAGTAGCACGGTGTCCATTGGTGTCATTAATTGTTTTTAAAACTGCAGGGGTAATTTAAAACTAATAAAATACGTAAAATAAATTAATAAAACAAGTAAATCATGTAGATTAAACGGATGAATATAATAAATTAATTTATGTAGGTACGAATGTAAACAATAACAAACTGCCATATTGGGGGCTGTTGTTTGAAATGAAGTTAGGCTTAGAAATTTAGACCGCGATGACTCATTCATTGGCCTAACTGTTTAACTTGTGGTATTATTCTTTAGTTAGTTTTTATTTATACCTATTATTGTTATTATTTACACTAAGTAATAGTATCCAATAAAAGTTTACCGATATGTTCTGTGATATGAGTATGAAATATTTAATGTCTGTTAATATATTTTAGTACTTGAGACTATATCACAGGGTTAGAAAACTTATCTTACTAACTTTTAATAGCGCATTAATAATGCATAACTATTTAATCGTACCTATTTAAAAGTATAATTGCCAAATGTTAAATATATTGATCATTTGGACCATTTTATTCAGTAAGTGTTCTTTCAAGCGTTAGATACTCATACTAACTGATAATTCGTGTGTAAATAATCTCTTTGCCTGCGATTCAATGAACAAAAAAAAAAAAAACAGCTCAGTAGACGACGCTGCATCAATGGAATCTAAGTGTGGCTCGATGACTTAAGCGAATCTCGGGAATCCCGAGCTTGCTCTTCCAATACACTCGCTTGTGCTGTAAGGTATGTAGAGCAATAATTTGTTTTTGCAGTAATCTCGATGTGAACATAATATCACAATAACCTTTTTTTTCTAAATATTGATTTTGAATGAATACAATTACCATAAAAAGAAGCTTTAAATTTAATTTAAAGTAAGTAACACACAGTAAAAAGTTTCTGTAATAATGCAGTAATAATCCTGTTTTATTTTACAGTATTATTACTGTAAAGAAATTTTTACAGGAAAATTACTGAAGCTTTATAGTTTTTCAGTAAATAAGCAAAAAAATCCAAAACATTGATCTAAATTTCTGACAGCGTTTAAATATATCAGAAATGATCCTAAAATGTGCAGCGATCATACTGTGATATTAAGGCGAATCTGGACGGCCTTTTAATGAGATTCTCTTCCAGTAGATGGCGCGGATTTTATTCCGCTGTTTTTAGATATACCAATCAAAATATTTTAAATTTGATAAAGAGATTGTTTTGAAAACAGTATTTAAAATTGCGCCAACGTTTTATTTTTTTAAATTTTCTTTTTTTAATTTTTTTATTTGGTTCTATTTGGCTTCCAAAAAGGAAAAATAAAAAAGTGGTCAAGGGCGACGGTTCAGCGGTCCTTACTAATACTAAAACATTTTTTTTCATTTCTTTCTGATGGCAAATAGCGTCCGAAAGAGGAAAATGCGTTTTCTCTTTGATCTCGTCCGCCGGGACAACCATAACTAGGACGGTAGCACACTCGTCGAATTGAGTGCGCTACAGAAATGATACTGGTTCGAGTAATCAGATCTTTTCAAAACATTAGTTAGTCTGTCATATGAACTTGAATGTATAGGGTAACACTATTTCATATGGTTTTTTAAAAAAATCAAAATTAAAATGCAAATTAATAAGATACTATAAGTAATTTTATTTGATTTACTAGGCTACAAAGAAAGCTATTAATTCAGAAATACATAATTATAGCACTGATTACATAATCCGTACTATGAATCAGTAGAATCAGTGACTTATTTTGTAAATTGAGTAACTGCTGTTTTCCGAAAACTGAATTATCTCGAGGTATGCACAAATGTGAAGAGCATTTGTAGAACACGTGATTGCAGGAATAAACCTCAAGCGATAGTCAGATCGAAAAGAGAAAAACCTCTTGTCTTTTTGAATTGTATGAATTGTTTGCTTTCTATATTACATGTGCCCAAAATCAATTGCTAAGATTGTCTAGAGTATTCGCTACTGTATCTATGATTTTACAATACAACTTCCTATAGGGTAACTTGTGATAAATGAGTCAGGGTGCCACACACTGTCACAAACATATAAACCTCACTGAACACACACACACAGACATCGCACACCTGTAGTCAAGTACCTCTAAAGTTTTTTCTCTGGAACTGACTTAGCACTGCAGTTATTGTATGAAGAATATTTACTTTCTTACAAATAGCAAACCGCATTATCTAAAAATGGATAAAAAATACTCGTCAAAAGGCGAAAGCATTTTCGTATCTGCGCGAAAAGAAAAAGGGCTTCTTCTAAGATTTAATGTTCTATTGTACCAAATGTAAGTACCATATCTACTTACCTAGACATTTTATTACTTTGTCATTGCGTATTTCAGTGCGCCAAAATCCATAAATAATTCTAGGGCAGTCAATATAAATGACTATGATACAAGGTATGTAATCTAAGCAGATATAAAAGAAATTGTAATTTATAGATACATTTTACCTAGTCGAAAAATGGCTGTGTGCATTTTTTTATTTACATTTTATTGATGTTCTATTTCGTAATACCATTGGCATCAAGCAAATTATTGAAGTGGTTTAGTATTTATAATTATGACTCGTTAATAAAAAGTAGATACATTATCTGTTCTTAACATTTACACATTTTAAGAATTGCCCACGTATTTAAAACATAGGTAGGAAGTAGGTTGGGTTGTGAAAAAAATACGCAAAAAGACAGTAGTGAAGGCAGAATTGAATATCCTTATATTTATACCTTACGTGATTCCATAACAGACGTACGTAGATACGTCCTCAAAACAAACATCGGTCTGTGCGTTAGGTTACGATAGGCATTTGATGGAAAAAAGAAAAATGAATATTTCTGTTTCGGGCGTTATTATTAGTCCAAATTCAAAAATTCAAAAAGTTTTGTCATTAAGACATTGGTCTTCACATGCGCCGTTGAGCCGATTTTAGAAATTGTTTTTAATAACAAACTTACAACATTTAAAAATTTAAATACATAGAAAATAAAAAAATTAAAACGTTGGCGCAATTTCAAACATTATTTTAAGACAAATACAGTTTAAAATTTTAAAATCGGTCGTACCGTTTTCCGAAAAAGCGCGGAATACTTTTCCGATATATTTATCTCTGTCGCACACTTGAACGTCCAGATTCGCCTTAAGGGTAAGTGGGGAAAACATGATGACGCGATACTGGAAATTTTCACTCTCATCTGTCAAATTACAGTAGTTTTCCTGGCGAACAATTACCAGGAATACTACTGTGTAATTTTTTTATTGACATATATTATTATTATTATTGTTAGGGATGTATATATATGAAAGTGTTTATTTTTAGAACAATATGAATTTGAATTTAAAATTTAACAACACTATGTAACAATAAACACTTCAGTACTGGCATGACTGACCTTCATTCCCATTTCGTAACAGATTCCATACAAGGCACTACTTGTACCCAATAAGGCCACGTTATTTGGTTCGCAGCGAAAGAATTATGTATCACCTACTCCTGTTGAACGACGAATGTCGCAAAGATAAATCGCTGAAAACCTGTAGGCGTTCCACCAGGTGTTCTTTGAACAACCTGCGCGAGATACTTTAAATTTGTTACGCTTAACAATGGGTCACGATTTAAACAAAATGTTCAAAAAAATTACCTACTCAAAGATCGTTCAGCTTGCTTCTCTTTCTTATTTAAATTGCATTATTTAACGTTTCTTCAAAGTTTCATCGCTGATCTAATTAAATACATATGAAAACAGTGTTATCAGAAGAAACTTGATGTGAATAATAATCTAACAATAATCAAGCAACGTTGCCAGTTGTGATTGATACTACAAGCAACGTTTAATATTAATAAAACTTTCTTTTTTATCGATACTGTTCGTATGCAATGTAAATAAACTCGTGCTGCTAATTATTACGATTTCATTGATGTCTTACGTAATTTGGTGATAGATTCGAAATTAACGTTTACGCCGTACACACATACTACCGCATTTATAATTGGAGATGTCGAATTTTAAAATTAGTTCCTGCTTGGTTTTCTTTCTTTTTCTATAGCAGTTGCTGAAGTATTATTTGTGCGCCTACCTTTCGAATTATGTATTGCTTTATTTGGAATTTAGAAAGGTTGTTAGGAAAATAATTGGGAAGTGGGATTTTGTGACACCGATTAATCTGATCGTATAGCAATTTACCTACTAAATCAAAATTTCTATAAAATATTATATAACGGCGAATTCTCACAGTGTACAGTAAATGTGACGGCGGTTGTTCTGATAAGATCATTAAACAGTAGATATTAAATTGGCTGTTAGTTGACACGTTTTTTACTTTGTTTTAATACACGTTTATCAAATATCCTGTCTTTGGTTGTTTTACTAAACATCTTTTCCATTTTATGTTTTTTATTATATAGGCATGCCGAGTGAAGAGTTGCGAGCCGTCGATTGCATTCTGGGCGACTGAACATGGGAAGGACTTCAACTGCAGGCGTAGCTACGCGCGAAGCCAGCAGAACAGATTTATTAACTTTCGGCGAATTGTTATAGTTCAGCCGAATTAAATTCAGCCTTATATTCTTTTTTTCTCTTTATTTATGAAGTTTGTAATATTAAATTCAACATTACATTTGTATTAGTGAAAAGGGAAATAATAAGACAATACTTATTCGATAACTAAAATCTATTCATGCTATCCATACTTTATATCGAAGCATCAGATAATGTAAACTATAAATTTCAGTGACAAAGCTCATCAACAACATAAAAAAGTAGACTGAAAAGCAGTTTTAAAAGTCAATAATCAAAGAAAATAACAAACATAGATTATAGGAAATCCAACAATAGTAAAGAAACGTAGGTAAACAGTATATTATTGAAAAAATATTCATGTTCGGGATATTTATTAATCATTCATTCATAAAATTCCAGGCGACAGTAATAATCTTCGAGTAAAAGTTCTTGGGATGCGCTAGTTTTGTACGACCGATACTTATTCTTATATAAAAGATTTAAAACTTTTGCACTATTATTATATCCGCAAGCAATTTGTTTAGATGTCATACTAGGATTTTATTCCACTAATACACAAACTTATTTCGATATTACGACCATTGTCGCTAGAACATTTTTATTTTTGTTATTTATTAATACAAACGTTCTTTTAAAACGTCGGACTGTATTACGAATAGTAGTCGCGCTAAGAGTTGATCTTTCAGGATGATTTACTACAAATAAATCGTGTGTAACTTCTGCTGAATTGCTACCGTAAAATGGTTTCATAATAAAAGAATTATCCTCGGGCGTATAATATCCATATTCCATATATAGCAATTAGTACGTCCTTGGTTCGTATTCCGTTTTGTTATGGTTGATTGCTATGACAATTTTACCTACCTTTTAATGCGTTACATTGTGTTCGTGTATTTTAATCGTAATATCAAATTAAGTATTTTCTCTCATCCAATAATATAATTTATTTCGATACATCATTTTATATAAAAACGCAGATCAACGTTTATTGCCTGATGATGGCTATATAAAAAGCCGAAACATCTCGCAATAAAATACTACAATAAATAGGATTAGAATACGAATTTTCTCTCTTCCGTTTTTCAATTACATACGCCAATCCTCTGAGAGTTCATATATTATTAAAAGGAATATTTCTTGTATAGAAGGATCCTTAATTTTCTCATTAAACTTAAACGGAATATCCTGTATTTTTTATGATATTTCGAGAGATATTTATCGGTTTTTTCATTATTACCAATTCCCTATACCTAACTAGTATATCATCTATTTTCGCTGCTTTGAGAATTTAACAAAAGAAATGTTTCTTTTATACAAGGTGAGTCAAAATTCGTATCCTTAATTTTCTCATTAAACTTAAGTGGAACGCCCTGTATTATTTTTTTATTATTTTTCGATAGATGTTTATCGGCTCTTTTATTTTTGTTAACTATTCCTTTAGGCTTTAGTAGTTATTTGAAATTAAAAATGAAAATTGCTTTTGTTTTTTGAAATTTCATTAACTAACAACTTACACGCCATTGCCCCGACCAGATTTCTACTACTAGGCTCACAAACTCCAAAGCAGATAGCTAGGCAAAGGAGCTGTTTTCGAGGATAACGGGTCTAACTTAGAAATAGAGCGCGCTATCCACTACACCAGGCGGCCCGTTTGTTTGGTATTACAATTTACTGATGTTATATGAGTGCGGTTGCGGGAGTATAAATGGAGTCTAGGCGGGATTTTTTTCCAGTTTATTACAGCTACATATTGCTCGTTTTACATTGTTTATCAATATAATGATGTAAACTACGAATTTGCGCGATTAAACGCGTTTTTTTCGCCGTTCAAAAAAATATCGTTCTCATTTTTTCTTTGACCAATCAGAGGCCTATTCCCAAAAATCCGCGCACACGTCATTTTGTGTATAATTCAAATATCTTAAATATTGTTACTGTTTTTTAAAATAACTTTTGGGGTTACATAACGACTAATTCAATGTTTACAGAGAAATATTTATTTGTACTTTCCAAACTTTTATGATACAGATCTGTAATGTCCCAGGGAATTGGTGTATGTGTATTGATATTGAAATAATAACAGGTTTTATTCGTATTCCAAATTCCTTTTTATTTAAGATATTTATTGCAACATGTTTCGGCTACATGCCATCTTCAGGCAATAAAACGTCAAGTCTGTTCTACATATAAGATTGATGTGTCAATATTTTTTGTGCATTAAGAGAAATTCTTACGAAATAAAAACTTTGAATCTGATTAACACTACATTAAAAAAATAAATATCTTGAATAAAAAGGAATTTGGAATACGAATAAAACCTGTTATTATTTCAATATCAATTTTATGATACAGCTACTTGTGGCCTGCTTTTACCTTCAACAAATGTTCTAAATACATATCACCAACATTTTTTTTAGGGAATAGTAACGTAATCAAATCACATGCTCATAATTTTTCTTCGTAGACTGCATTTGTCATCATAATTCGAGAGAAAACACACCATTTCTTTTACGCAATACAGGGTATTCCACGTAACTGGTTCATTAAAAGTTTATGATGTTCTATTATTTACTTATATTTGAGATTTTGGCACCACTATCTGTTCGATTGGAACTATAAATGCAAAATACCTTAACCAAAATATCACTTCCGGTTGACCGGAAATGGATGTCAACTTTGTTATTTTAAATAGAATGATCTAATTTTTTATTCATTTTTGGATTCTACAACTATAAATACGTCATTTTCATTAGCTATTCTATAGCTACATGTTGCCGTTTCTGAGTTATTTAAGTTTTCTTTTTTTTAGTCATAATCATTGCATCATTGAGAAATTAATATCTCGGTTAATACTGCAAGTAGAGACTCCAAATTTGCTATGTTATGAATGTAGATATAACTCTAAGAAACGGTACGCACACTTTACATTCTAACATACAGGGTGTTCAAAACTGAGGAACAAAGTGACATATTTTCAAATGCAGAAAACTCATTTTTTTTAAACAGAACACCCTGTATTTTAATTCGGAATTAGGAAGTAAATATCATCCCCTATCACTTTATATCAGCATTCCCTATACCTATCTTTAATAGATTTTGAGATATGAGCGACTTTTTGTTAAACAGACTAAGTAGCCCTATTGCCCTATCTTTAAATGTTTGTAGCTGGCTCTGAAATGGATTCACGTCAAATTCATGTATTATTTTTGAATAACCATACAAGAATGTCTGTTCGAATAGTCATTTCTCTTAATATTGCGTTGTACGAAACTGTAATTACAATGATATACATAAAAACTTTTGGTTAATCAATGAATTTGACATTAATCCAATTCAGAGCCAGCTACAAACACGCAAAGATAGGGCTACTTAGTCTGTTTAATAAAAAGTCGTTCATATCTCAAAATCTATTAAAGATAGGTATAGGGAATGCTGATATAAAGTGATAGGGGATGATATTTACTTCTTAATTCCGAATTAAAATACAGGGTGTTCTATTTAAAAAAAAAGAATATTTAGCCTGTTTAACAAAAAGTCGCTCATATCTCAAAATCTATTAAAGATAGGTATAGGGAATGCTCATATAAAGCGATAGGGGATGATATTTACTTCCTAATTCCGAATTAAAATATAGGGTGTTCTATTTAAAAAAAATGAGTTTTCTGCATTTTAAAATATGTCACTTTGTTGTGGAATAGCTAATGAAAACTGACGTATTTATAGTTGTAGAATCCAAAAATGAATGAAAGATTATATCATTCTATTTAAAATAGGAAAGTTGACATCCATTTCCGGTTAACCGGAAGTGATATTTTGGTTAAGGTATTTTACATTTATAGTTCCAATCGAACAGATAATGGCACCAAAATCTCAAATATAAGTAAATAATAGAACATCATATACTTTTAATGAACCAGTTACGTGGAATACCCTGTATAAGAACAAATGAACGCAGATATCAAAGCACCTAGGACAAGTTACAATTAAACAATTTTACACCATCTTTTGAACCATATCGGGATTTCAGCGGACATAAAAATGCGTAAGCGCGTAGTCCATCGAGTTCCCATGCTTAGTCATATATCGGACAAAAGATGCGCAGATAATTTCTAAGAAGCATTATCGCTGGTATACTCATTATCTGAGGGCCTATTCAGGCGATAATGCGCGCACGGTGCACAGCCTAAGCTGAAATGGTGGCGGCAATCTCTCTGTGTGCTTACGTACTGAGTAAAGCGGGTGTTTGCCGGTCGCATCGCTGTGGATTGCTACCAACCAAACAGGTGTTAAATACCAAGGGAAATTATCTAATAAATGTTGCGATTTCGAGCGGTCGTTATGTACGTATGCACGTTCGTTGAGGTTTTATGCGCATAAATTTGCTTACTTCCCTCACCTAAACGCATTTAAGATATTATTATTATTATTGTATAAATACGGACGGGACTAAGTACCTAAGTATGTATACAGATCGGGATTTGAAGATCCTCGTTTTGGATTTACAAGCTAAGGTAAATGCAAGGTCTTCTTTATGCACACAAAGTAGTTTGTGAAGGTACTAAGGTAATGCGGTATTTAACGACTGGCTTATAGATGTAGTCAAAGGTTGTATATTTTCGTCTTTGGGAATCTTAATTGCGGAGTATGGCATTGTCGAAGAAAGTAAATCACTACTTTATTTGCTAGGAGATACGTCCTTGGCAAACGATTTCATTTTGTTTTATTTTATTTTTCCACAGTTAAAAGCGAGATGCTCGAAAAGAATGTTTTGAGTATTAAATATGTCCACAACACTTGTATAAACTTGTGTAAAAGAAGATAATCAATGTGTAACATAGAGAGAACCAGCAAACCTTCACGAATGCTTTGAAAAACTTGCAATATCTGTTAATCTAAAAATAAGTCCAACAAAAACAAAATGAAATCTTTAATAAATGTTCAAAAGTTTGATATCATATGTAAAAGTGAGTAACTTAAGTCGTCTAAATCCATTTCTACTATCTTTAACACAACATGTTGACTTAATCTAATATTTTTCTGAACTGCAGTTTTTACATCTGAAGATGGCCATAACGGACCGAAACCTGTTTTTTTTTTTTTAAGGGGTGGTAACGCCTAAGCTATATGATTAGCTTATCAGGCCCCCTCAGAGCCAAATCTCCCTCCTAATCAACATTACGACCCCGGAAAAAAACCGATTATCGTAATTGACCAGAGCGAGATTTGAACCCCGGACTCCGCACTGATAGCCAAGCGTGCAAGCCACTCGACTACCAGCCAGGCGCTATGTTAAAAATATTAGAAATATACAGGGTTTCTTCAAGTTTCTGTGGTTAAAAGAAATTTAGAATTCTGAATTTTTGAACTTCAAGGTTAGTCAAGATGCTCCCTCATTTTCAAATATTTCCAAGGTCGTACCACTTCCGGTTATACCGGAAGTTTTACGATTTAAAGTTTGGGATTCCTGAGAAAATTTCATTATATGTTTTGTCTCATTCACCTAATTATCTTCATTATCTATTGTGGGCTTTCCGTAATTTCGAGTTGCCCTTACACTTCCAGTCACCATAAACCGAGCTTTTTTTTCTTGCGAACTGTCCTCGAATAAGTGTTTATTGTTAAATGAGAGAATTAACAATTCAAAAATGTAATTACCATATAGCTACAGTTAAAATATTGTTTGTTTGAGAAATCCTCTGCAAAACTGATTGTACTCGAGTTTATAAAATAGTTTTCTGCATCAAAAGAACTCTTTTAGTTTAGGTCACTACCGCCACCCCAGAGAAAGATCCCATATTTGCACATGCCAACTTACTATACGTCTCAAAGTCGACGAATCACGGAGCAATAACTACATAGTTTCTTGGAATTGATGTTATCTTTCCATTTTAGGGTTTCATCGACTGTTAAGACCCAGCAGCTTAACGCAAGTGGGAACAGGATACTCGCAGTTATTGATACTCACAGCTTCTAGGAAAGTTTGAAATTTGTTACATTTGAAGAAGATGACATTTGATTTATCGTGGTTAATTTTAAGCTGGTTGAAAGTTAACCATCGTTCAATTATTGTACTTAAATAAGTGCTGCCTAGATCGACAACTTCATCTAGTGTAGTACCAGTTATTAAAAAAGTAGCATCGTCCGCATAATTTATGGTTAAATGTTATCTACAACAGAGGTGAGCTTAAGTTTATGAATATCGTTAACGTAGACAATAAATAGTAAAGGACCTAGTACGCTACCTTGTGGCAGCCTTTTGTTATAATCATGTTATCTGAAAGAGCAGCCTTATTTTTAATTCTAACATGCACTGTTTGTTAACGCTCATTTAAAGGAGGAAAACCAAGCTAAAGCGTTATCTCTGCGTGCTCTTAAAGCGTGCTCAAGCTTCTGTAAAAGTATGGAATGGTCTATGCTATCGAATGCTTTTGAAAGATTTAATAAGTGAGCATAAGTTATTTGCTTATTTTCCAAAGCGGTTACTATTACGCTTGTTAGTTCGGAAAGTGCAGTTTCTGTAGTCTTACCCTAATGAAGCCATTTGTTTATGATATAAAACTTATCGAGAAACCCCAACAAAAACTTGTTAAGAGACTGTAGTTTTTTAAATTGCCTACATCACCGGATCTATAAGGAACAACCTCAGCTTGTTTAAGTAAGTCCTGAACAATTCCAGTTGAAAAATGATCGTTTACAATGTGTGCTATAGGTTCAACGAAACCATGATAGCATTTTTTTATGAAACTACTGGGGATATTGTCAATACCCGATGACCTACAGGTCTTCTGTAAATCTAAGGATTTAGCTATCGTTGGTAATTGAATTAGTAATCATCTTATATAAAGAATTTTAAATAGCTGCACAAAATACACATTGCAGATACCCATACGCTGCGCAAACGCAACCATATATGGAATGTAATTGGCATATGCATTATGTCGAGATAAATCTTTAACGGGAACATTAAAAATTGTGGTAGCCTATAAAGCACCTGCTTGTAATATTATTATATTTCCATCACATTTAATAAAATGTTCAGTTACTTTTTATACCTAAACGCTCACATGCAATTTCATTAGAATCCTGAAAGGAATCCTTTGCATTTATTAGAGTTATCCGAATACGGCATGTTTCCAATGAGTAACCCTTCATCGATAAAAACGAACACCCGTTTCTACGTAATTGAAGTCATCTAAACGTACGCGATCCCAACGGACTTGCTTGGTCTCGTCAATTTCCTCCAAGAAAGTTCGTGACTTCTGTTTCGCTCACTGTTTTAACTGTACCACGGCCGGTTGTTGCGTCACCGGTTGGCTTGGTGTTTCTCCGATTGACTGCCTTCTTTTTTTATTCCCATCCTTAATCGTGATTGTTACGGATCGTAAGGCTGCCGTGGTCCAAATCTCGGACGAGAAGCGTTCACCCGGCTTCCGAGGCGGTCGGAAATTCGATTAAGTCGAGATTGGTGTGGATCGATGTCAAACAAATGACACCGGTGATAGGAAAAAATGTAATCTTGACATTTACGCGGGCTGTTCTCACCTGCGCTGTTGGTTGTCTCACATAACTCATTTTAAAAGGAGAAATTTTACCATAATTAATTCTTTAAATTTGAAAGGGTTGATTAACGCTACCTAAAGTATAGACAATATACATTATAAAAACTTTATATGTATGTATATACCCTGTGTATGTATTGTATTCCTCATCTAAGTGTATTATCCTTAGTTTAAAAAGACCTAATATCAGGATTTGCTCTCACCACCTTGTCCATTATACTAGCTACACTTAGTACCTCCAGTGTTGTTTCTGTAGTTGTTGTTTTAGTGTACTATGGCCTCTTACACAGAGAAAAATCCGCATAGTAATATCTACACTTCACTGCTGAACGAAAATTGTAGTAAGAATTTTTACTATTGTGTGAAATTTTTAAATAACGTCGTTGCAAAAGAAGCAATAAAGTTGTTAGAAAATATTGTAGCACAATCTTCTAGAAGGTATTGTGAAATGTTCTACAATACCTTACAACTAGTAAATATAATAAATTGCATATGATGTAGTGAGAAAAAGTTATAAACGAAGAAACTTTATAGCACTCGAACACTAGTTCACGGATCGAATTAATAAATAATTAACTATAATTGCAATATTCTGATTTCCGCTAATGTTAAGGAGGACGTCGGTCTACCAAGATCTTGGACATACCTCAAAATTTAAAAATTGTTGTTTCTGAAGCAAAAAAGCTAATGTTAAGATGGGCTTCGGCCTGTCGATATGGCAGTAACAATTATATCCACCAGCTGCCAACATCCCTCGAAATTTACGTATTGTCGTTAATGAAATCAATAAACAAACCCTCAAACTAATGAAATCTCGTTTATTAGAGATATTGCGAAAATTAAGAAAATAATTGGTATAAAAAGCGATCATATTATTTTGTTACTTCTAGTTGATTAATTTAACAAACCTATTAATTTCACTTAACAGTAAGTACTCTTCAATTAACAAAGTGTATATTATTAAGAAATAAGGATTACGCTAACACAATTGTAGTTAATTCTTAGTAATTATTATGTTCAAGTTACCTTTTTTTCCAAACATAGCCTTCACTTTTGTAAACAGGTTCTTTGATCTAAGAATTCATTCTTATAATGACGCTTCTCCTATTTCACTCAAACACGGTTATAAAAGGTTGATTTGGTGCATTTCTCAGAAAAACATTGTAAACCGGCGAAAGAGAATTCGCAAACGTCACATACAGAACAAAATAAATAAATAAACCTAAAAACCAAGAGAAGAAGAAATTAAAAAAATATATACATGGTCAAGAAATGAAGCTATAAAAATAAATTAATGAGGTCCCTTTATTCCTTGATCCAACAATCCAGCTTTACTGTATGCTGAATTTTCACTATTACATTTGGGGCAAGCAATATGCCATTTATGCTCCTTTTATACCTAGGTTATGTCAACGAATTGTACAACAAAACTACACATTGTGTTTCAAAAAGACACATTATAAGTAAATAATTATTCATAGCTAGATATATTAAATATAGCAACACAGTACTTAATCTGTACGTAAATCTTACACAGATTTGTAATAGTACCAAAAATACTGTAAATATTTTGTGGACAATTAGTTGCAACTATTATCACTGGCCTAAACGTACAAGTGATTGCACTTAATGCTACAGCGATATATAGGTTCTGTCAACATAAATTGTATAATAAAAGTATGCATTTTGTTGCAAAAGTGCGATAACTTTCGTCAACAATCTTGTGGGAAATTTTAATAAAAGTTGTACTTGTTCCTACATGTTCAACTACTTGTTGTGCGAAACTTTATAATCGTTTGAAGATTTACAACAATTCTTTTTCTGTGTAACATACCTACTACAGTGCCATAATGATTGCTACTGATACAATATGTGGATTGATCATAGACGAATCATTGTCTTGGTCCCTAGGATTTCCAAGTATAAATCCCTTAGACTTTTTCCTTCCGAGTCATTTAAAGTCTATGGTTTACGACAGAAAATAATTGAGAAAGTGCATTTATTTCGTGAGGAGACTTTGCAAGTGCCATTCAAGGTTTGTTCATAGACTTGTACATTGTCAAGAAGTGAGTGGTGGATTATTTCTAAAACTGTTTTAAGTGGAAATTAATTTTGTTTATACATTTTTTGTGTTCATTCTTCTTATTCTCGGTAAAATTTGCATTATTAGTTTTAATTAAATATCTTTATAGTTATTACACATAGTAGTGGCTAAAGCTTAATACTGTATTCCTGAAGTAGGGTTCTATTGAAAAAAAAGGTTTAGAAGTTTGATCCGGATACAAATAGACTTATCGAACTGCCGATTTGCATTTAATTAAATGTGGAAAGTCTTATTGCAATGAATTAAATTTCTGTATGTATTATATTTTTTGCAACTCCCCCCGTCACCACCTGTGACGTGGTATATATACGCTTCGCTAGTGGGGAGTGACCTCTTTGTTGTATGATCTTTCGTATATAGTGTTTTTCTTTTGTAATAAATGTGAAATGTAATCATATTTTTCTGCTTAACTCTTCTAAAAGCTACTGAACATCACACTTATTAAAATTAAAGTGGCCATATTAAAGATATTCGAATGGATCCATACATTTACCTAAGCCTGTATATATAAACCCGAAAAATGTTGCTTTTGAAAAAGGTCGAAGTATTATCATTTGAAATAACTGTTTTTCCTTTAATTGTAAATGGTGTTGCTTTGAAATAAAGATATTAGGGTGAAAAAATTATCTGTTCATGGACTTATGTTAGTGAAACCGATCAGACCTTGTTAAACTTCTTATAGAAGTGACCGAACTTAAGGTAGAGATGCTTTTGCTCTACTTATCGGCAAGTATAGGTGATACAAAGTCGATTAAAAATGAGAACCGCCTACCGTATGCAATAGCTGTATGTATACCGTTTATACTCTGTATACCTCGATGCTATATCAAATAGTTATAGTATTCAATTACAAAACGAAAACAAGTTCGAATACAAAAATAATTAATACTCTGCTACTATAAAAGTTACGAATACTCTGCGAAAGTAGCGGATATTTTGAGAATAGTAACGAGTACTATGAATACAAAATTTAGCATTTGGTATTCGCTATACAAAAAGTCTTCCTTTGTCAATGTTTAAAATAATTATTATTTTAATTGGGTTTGTAAGAGTGTATGTAAATCACGTAAAAATAGTTTGATAATTAATTTTTGAGTTTAATCACTTACGAATGTCGCAAAACTTTTATTTTGTACACCAATCTGCCGATTCCAAAGGTTACTCACCTGAAACAAAACAAAAAATTATTGTATTAAAACAGAGAGACGTTATTTAACATTCAATTAATACACAAAATAAGCTTACTATGATTCTTGATGATGATGATTTTTTCTTTTATATATAAGGGTCAACTCAAAAGTACGAAAAGTGACTTGTATTATTTCACTAATATCCCACACAAGACAGAATTTATAATAAAAATTTTATATTTAAAAAAATACATTAACGATATTTTATTTACGCACATACGAGGGTTGTTTAAAAAGTAATTCAAAATAACAAAATTTTCTGTATTTATTTCTGGAAAATTCAATCAGAATTACAAATAGGTACATCTTTACCCATCGCAGAAAACCACCCACCCCACCATGGTCATCATCCGCCTTCTTAAACCGCCCTCTCCATCTCCCGCAACATAAACATGTTTCGTTCCCAGTATCATGTAATTTGTCACGATAATTTTAAATTTTATGTAGAATTGGGAGGGTTAATGATTCGCTTTGTGAGTGTGGTGGGGTAGACACAGCGGGGCATGTCTTATTTGAATGTCCACTCACTGATGAGTGGCAGTCGCGTACGGAGCATTAGCTAGGGGGTTAAATTGGCCGCGATACGAAACAGATATTAGAGATAATGAGTCGATCGAATGGCGGGAATTTTTTAGCAATGTTGCTAAAGAACTAGATATGTTATCTAAATATCATAGACAGTTAGTAGGGTAGCACGCATATGAATCAATATTTATGCTCTTTAGTGGTCGGAATTAGTGTTAAACTACAAATATTTAAAATATAAATCTTTATTTAATTACTCTTGGTTAGAATAATTAGGATTAAGTTATTATTAAGTATTAGAATAGGTACTGCTGTTGTTTTGTTTGTTTCTTTAGGTCATCATCTTTCCTGTTTCAACTTCCAATCTGTGAAAAAGGGAGCAGCTATGCGAGGACGGCAAGGCTGTCGGAATTTAAGACGCGGAGGCTGCTTCTTCAGCGCTCAGAAGGATAATAATATTTGGGGCTGTCAGTAATAAGGTCTGGGACTTCTTCCCAGGTCCTCCCAAAGTAAGGTTTTTGCCATGGTTTTCCCTTACTCCGTGGCCATTGATTATATATAAGTATATTATATATAAGATAACGAAAGTCGTTCCATGAGCGCATTTAATAATAACTGATAGCTGACCGATTTACAGTAGACTCGCGATTATGTGAACTAATCACATTTCACATATCTCATCATTTCACAAAAGTAGTATTCATATGGTCCTGAGGCTACTGTATTATATTTTTATTATTAAGAATCATAGGGAAATTATCTTGTTAGAGTAGGAACATTTTCATTGTTATGAAACCCATATAGTACTTATAGCACTACTAGAATAGGTAGCCTCGTGTAAAACATTTTTTAGGTGGAGCACGGGGTTGGGATGATTTGTAATAATTTAGTTTCCATAAATAAATAAAGAGTATCATGTGCAATTGGGAGTAGACAACTCCTATCTGTGCTCCAGCAGCACTTGCGCTCGTACCTCAGCAGGCTAATTAATTAACTTCGTCTGCGTTACCGAACGCATCAAACATGCATGCAGGTATTCGCTGCATGACAGCACCGTGGATTAGATTACGTGGGTTCTACTGTCTGACTTAGACGAGTTTATGAAACGCGCGATCAGGGTTGCTAGATCCAAAGTGTTAGAGATATTATTTATTGTGTATGCAGGCAGGGAACAAATGAACACGTGTAGGTAAATTTAGGTACAAAGCAGGTCGTGATGCATTATAAGTGAAAATGAGTTTTTGTTTCTATGGAAGTGTAATATACTTTGGTTATGATAAACAAAATGTGTTTTTTTAATGTGTTTTTATGTTTAATATCAGTTGTCATAGTCATTGTTCAAAATATTATATGCCTGTATATATGTAGGTTAAGTATAGGTTGAGATAGATAGATACAATATATTAATTATATTGGGCGCCCAATGTGGGGCATATACATAAAATATATATTTATTTTTAAAATAATTTTGACTAAACTTCTCTCTAATCTCTGTATTGGTTGTCATTCTAATATATTAAAATAATATTAAGATTAAACCAGTAAATCTACCGAGTGGTCGCCATGCCGTTGTATGCAGCTGCAAACGTCAAGTTTTTATATTACTTCTAGATTGTATTATCGGTAGCTTTCAATTTCGTGGTTTTGATGAAAAATCGGACGGAAATATATATAGGTCTGATGATCCTTCAGTTACATACAAATACTAGAGGAAAGAGAAACATTGTATAGAAAGGGAAACGATAAATTTCATATGTGTTAATTCAAACACTATATTTTTGGATGAATCTTTAAAAAATAGGACGCTAATCATGGCCAAAAAACTATATGGTGGTTTGGTCTTTTTGGCAAATATCAATATAGCTATTGCTACGTTATATGTATGTTAAATCATGCCAAGAATAAGCATAAGTTTCATGGTGTGTAAATACCTATTTGTTAATCGACTATATTATGGGCTAGTTAATTTTGAATTTGAAAATCGAAGTCTTTATAATCACTGAATTATTTTAATTTAGTTTCTTTAGTATCGATGTCCATTTGGGGACATAAACTTAACGCAGTTCGTATTAAAATAAATGATTAGGGTCCATATACACAATGTTTCGCTGATTAATAAAACAAGATCACAAAATTTACTTTTTTTTATCAATTCATAAAAGTTAAATTATATCGTCGTATTCTCTTGGAAGATAAATGAGAATTCTTCAATTTTCATCTTTGACGATACATTAACAAAGGCCTCCCCATGAATTTGCCTGGATGTGTTGTTTCAGTGTTGCTTGTGTTTTTCTTTGATCCAATTTCTTACCTGCTCTCATGCTATATTTTTAGAAGCTTCTAGAACAGGGCTTCTGCATGAAGCCGATTATCCATTTTTTGCTAACTTTATTTAAGTTTCCTTCGATTTGCTGAATATCTGGATATCCACAGTAAAGCGACTTTATTGCGGTCTCTAAGACTATTCGGTTCTGGAATACATTCCCAAATCAGTCTAGATTATATCTTGGTGTTCATCAGCATCGTTAATATCGCTTGGTGGTAACATAGATCCGCTAATTGTTATAAGCTCCTTGTTTAGGTTCTTTTGCACAATATTGCCACATTTCTGCTTGAAAAACCTTGACACAATCTTCTAGTGGAAGGGTGGTCATTGAGCTTCTCACCTCGCTGTGTATTCCAGCTCCAGACGTGTTCTCAGTTTTTGATCCGTCTGTAAACTATATCCTAGCCTATGTATGTAATTGGATTGAACTTATTCGATCCGTCATTTCACCCCAAAGTTTCTGTTAAAAATATAGGTTGAAATCATGTGTTCTGATGTCGTTCTCAAAAGGTTGCCGTCCACTTGTTGAGTAATATTGTTCTGCCCCCAATTTAGCATATCTACCGCTTGTTACTTCCAATATAAGACGTCATATTGCTGTTGTAGGAGTAGTTCTTATTGCTGCTCTTCTTCCTAAAGAAGCTGACCTATGTATCTTGCCAAGTTCAGTTACAATAGTTTGCTGCTGTGTCTTTGTCCAACGGAAGTGCATAGCCATCTTTTTTACAATCCTTCTTAAATATTCGTAGAGAATAGAAAAGCAGAAGAAAGGAATGCACATGAACACCACGTCCAATTTAAGGGGGTGAGCATGAAAAAAAAAATAGAACCTTTAATCCGTGACCTAACCGAGTATCAGTCTTTAAATTGTAAACCAGAACTTTCTCCCAAATAAATGATCAAAATAAAAGTAAAATATCGAATAGTTTATTGCGTAAGAAATCTTAAACCATTAAAAAAGTTAAAATTCATATATTTTGAAGTTTTTGAATCGCTTAAGCTTTCTGGTGCAATAAACCATTAAGCTAAATGCAAATTTATAAGTATGTTGTTTCTTTAATCGAATTTAACTTCGTATACGTACTACATGATACACACTAATATACAATGATTCTCCGGAAAAGCTAGTATACAACCATATTGTACAGTAGCGTGTAATTTGTAAAATAAAGAATTTATATCCACATTTTCCCTTTTGTCTTCAGCTCGTGCCTGAAACTCAATTCTCACGCTGTAAATTAAAATTGTGAAATTTTTCGTTTTATTCGCAACATCGTTTGCGTTTTGGTTATTTAATTTCCATGTGCTGTAATTTTGTTGGGATTTAAAGTTTAACAAATTTTCGCCATATCTTTAATATGTTTCGGCAATCCAATTGTTATGATTGAAATATATGGTGAAATTGTCCAGATTAATGTCAAAATTGGAATATCCTTAAATTTAGAAGGCACACGTTGATAATTGTCTTTTTTTTTAATTTTTAACTTCAAATACCTTCTTTTCCTATTACCTCTATCCGTGCTATCACCAACAGTATGTTCATCTTCTGGAATTTACATTTCATACAAAAAACAAATTTTATTATCAATGTACAACCAAACTGACACATTAGATGTTTTCTAATGAAATGTTTAACAGTTTAACTTTGTGCAAACTGGAGCAAAATCCCAAAGAACTATATTTTTTTTTTAATTTCTTCCTGGGATCCCATATAAAGGAACAAGCTTTCCTTAAAGAAATCAATGAAGTCAGTCACATCACTTTTTGAAGAAATAATGGAAATACTTTGTTGTATTGACGTGGGTACCCACCTACGTCTTTACACATTTTTTCCGCTTAGACATCCAAGACTATTAATCATCAATTTTTAGAAATACTTGAACCTAGAGCAATAAACAGTAACCGTTATGGAATTACTTCATCGTCAGAAAATCGTTGTCGTGCTGCAAGTAATTAACAAAATAAACAAAAATTATCCAGTTTCTACTTTCTCCTGTACCCTAACCATTACCGACTACACGAATACAATTACATCAATCGCTACATCCAAACTCTGTCGGACATCTGTAATACTTTCTACGACACGTTGCATCAGATATTTCGCTCTCATAATTAAACTTTATGCCTTGCCACATCTGCAAAAGGAATTACGACCCGTCTTCTTAGAGTTCAAGTAACGGACATCCCCTGATAAATCACCTCGACTAGTGGAGCATCACGTCTGCTCCTCCATCAATCCGGAGATCGACGCGTACGCCCAAATTAAAAGTTCGATCTTCAGCAATTATCGCAGAATTATGATAATGGTTCGGAATTAATGCGAAAACCGCAGCGCCGTGACCATTTTTGGTACCGCGATCGCATTCAATCGACGACGTAATTCGGTACTTTGCCCAATCGTACGGGATCCCGCAACACGCAAATTGTCCTCTTTAATCGTACGGCGATCCGACATAATCGGACGCCGAAATTGTTCTCCGTTTTTTTTTTTTTATCCGTTTTAGGTTCGTTTGCGCTGATCCGTTAAGCTTGGTTTCATTTCAAGGGAAATTTGGGAATATGACATTTGCTGTGTGTAGTAAACATCAGATATCACCTCCAACGTGTCACTTAAAATGAAGCCGAGCTTAACATGTCGTTCCTCATACTAAACGTCTCCAAATGCTTACGTTTAACCTTACACGACTCTGTTCATAATTTTATTTATTTGCGATCTCAAAAACTTTTTAAAACAGTTATAATAATCTTTGGGAACGATTATTATAACCTCAATTTCTCATGCCTCTTTACTATTCCAATAGAACGAATATTATAGAAATAAGATGTTTTGTACTGTACAATTTCTTTGTGTCACTTTAATTTTGTATGCCGCGATCACAACCTAAACGTAAAACATGACAAATAGAATAAAAAATAAATTTTTGTTCTGTTCAGTCTGTACCACATTTTACTTGAAAGGATTTTCCTATTACATGTTCCGCTCATTCAGTGAGCGGCAATACACTGTACAGTGACTTTTAATAATTTTTCCAATATTTTTCACATTTTGGTTTGTCTCATTTAACATCTATTAGTAAATCGACTTAAAATGTTTTTAAATATTGTAGAAATGATTAAAATTTATAAAAATAATAGCAATGTTTTTTTTCTGTCTTTGAATTACTGAAGAATGTGAAATTTAAGTAACTTTGCTTTGGTGTACAGTGGTGGTTACGTAAGGTTGCTTGCACAAATTCCATTAGTTCTAAAATTTAATAATGATAATCATTCACTTTATTGGCTCATAAGTAGATGCAAATATAATTATCAAATATCGTTGTAAAAACACACGTGCAATAAAAGAATGTTTTAAAACAATACAAGCGTAACTCTTTATTTAAATACCAAAATGCTATGTTTTACCAAATTTGAGACTTAGATCACAGGTAAGTATGTTGGAATAATAAATACCATATAAAACAATTATTTAACTCAAAATCCGTATCCAAACTTGCCTAGCACTTTAAATAAATGAGGTTAAAAAAACGTCAAAATTATACAGCAAAATTTGAAAATTAGAGTCAACTATCCGTAAATAGCCAAAGTAGATTTGTAAGAAAACTGTCAATATTCAACTGTCCGATATATGTAAAAATCCGTACAATCATAGACCATCTCAGTGAGTGTCGATTTTTGAACATTAAAAATTCCTAAAATAACTAAAATAATCCGGTTCATATAAACTTAATCCCAAAATTAACGTATCATGAACATAAGTTATAAAAATCTAATTTACTAGCTAAAATTGAATTGAAACTAATTAATTATTTTCTCTTTTAGGTAAGATATACCTTATACCTTATAATACCTTGGATGCACATATGGACAGCTGAAAATACAGGTGTGGTGATAATCTGTGATATTTTGCCTATAGAGATGCGCACATGGCTTCTGATGTAAAATAGAGGGCGTAGCTATCTTTAAAATTTTAAGTAGGAAGTAATTTCATTTAGAAGCTCATTTGGAAGATATTTCTATTACTTTTATAGCAATGCAGTTTTACGATTTTCAAAATTTTCTCCAACTTATCGAAGATTAACTATTGGAGTACATAAGTTACTTCTTCGATAGCCCTCGTATTCATATTGTGGTTTATATGACTTAGCAAGCGATTGCTGTAAAATATGACATATTTTACAATATGACGTTTTTGCAAAATTTAGCAAAAGTGTCTTATCTGTCAGTGTCATGTGTGTGGGTGTCTATGTTACAGATTACTGTAATTACAGGTTTCTGTACACTATATCCAAAAAGCGAATACGAGGGTTATCGAAAAAAGTAACGTGGGTACGCCAATAATTAACCTTGGATAAGTTCGTAAAAATTTTGAAAATCGTGAAACTGTTTGCATTGCCATAAAAGTAATAGAAATATCTTCCAAATGAGATTGTATATGAAATTATTTCCCATTTAAAATTTTAAGAATAGCTACGCCCTCTATTTTACACCAAAACCTATGTGCGTATCCGCATAGGCAAAAAGTCACAAGTTGTCTCTAATTTCACCTCGTTTTTGTTTCATTGCTCTATCACACTCCTTTCAAAAGTTATGAAGGGGGGGAGGGCACAATTTAGGACATCACTGTATATATAGTGCATGAATGTCAAGTAGTGAAACAGCTTGCGGCGTAATTATGAGATTACGCGCAGTTATTTTACGTAACAAACAAGTTTGAAAGTAAGAAATTTTGTATTTGATTAATAAGTAACATCTGTATGCTGAAAAGAAAATAATCGCGCGATCACTGAATCTTGCTTAGGGGATTATGTTTCTTATTCTTTTACCAATTTTTATTGGTTTAAAAATCACAAGCAAATTAATTATAAGCCAGGATAACTGAATTACAGAACGTATCTAAAGATCACTAGCGCTAGCAAAAAAAAAAAATCAAAAATGCTTATTCATACTGCGCATATTATTCTTACATGCACGAAATTTTGAAATCATGTGACATTAAACTAATCTATATTTACTTTAACTAACAATGTTAATAAACAAATGTACGCGTGCATTTATAATTTTATGCTTCAACTGCAATAGAACATATATAAATATCCCAGTTTTTACTTCAAAAATAAAAAGGATTTGAGAGAAAGTTTCCTGGTAGAACAGAACAATAAATCATGATTACAGGTTTATGTTTGTTCTATTTTGTTTTTGAATTTTTACAGCATAATAGCACATAAATGATTTTACTGGACAGTAAATACGCATGAATAATATATTATATATTCAATCAAATGCCATCTTACGCTATTGCTAAATATTTAACTGTCTTTAACTATCCACAATTAAAACAGAGAGATTACTTTGCTGTATATCGGGTACTGCCGCACCGATCTCGTACGTCCTTCGTTACACTTTTCGTACGATAGACAAACGATGATTCCATAAGATAAAATTAATAAAGAAAATATATTAATAATAGTAAATGTATTTATAACTGTATTTGTTTACGTAAATAACCACCACTGTACTTGCAGCTAGCTATTTGGCAGATCTCTGCTAAGCACGTTATACACCTATAATAAACACGTTTTATTTCTTTTCTCTTTCTAAACGTTATATAGCCTTGCTGCTACCTATTCGTAAATGTTTGAGCGTGTCTGACTCAATTCAACATATAAACACAAAGTAGTGAAAGTTTGTTTTGATTTTGATATACTGAATGAGGTATGTTGGAAACAAACAAATCGTTGTAAAGTTCAGAGATTAATATTTTTTGTAGTTATATAAATTAATATGACCCAGAATAACTATTCCTTATTTTCGGCAATGATGAAAGACACTGAAATAAACTTTTCTTATAAATAAACTAGTGCTTAGAAATTTCTCAGTGGCAAGATATACTGGAAACCTTAATAACAACAGGAGTTAAGGAACATTTTATTAGAAATAATACTGCATTAAGCTTTATAAAAATTATTCGAAGTTACGACCACCATTTTCGATACACATGTTGTAACGATTTGCAGTCGAATGCCGAATTTTTGCTTTGAAATATGTAGCTGAGGACGTTCACGAATATCATCAAATGCTAGAATAATTCGAGCCACTAACTGTTCTTCCATATTAACAGGTGTCTCATAAACCCGTGATTTAATATAACCCCAAAAACAAAAATCAATTAGAGGCATATCTGGCGAGCGTGTAGGCCAAGAAACCGGTCGCCCTCTTCTGATCCATGTGTTTAGAAATTGTGCATTTAGATAATTTGGGTAATTTAATCCAAAGTGTGTTGGTGCCCCATCAGGTTGGAACATTATAATTCATCGAATATTAGTGGGATATTTTCAAGCAATTCTGGTAGAGTATGTTCCAGAAAAATGCTATACACACAATCATCCAACCGTGCAGGCAGTAAATATGGTCCCACTGCATAATGGTCAACAATCCCAGGCCAAATATAAAAGAGAAGACTTCCATTGAAGATATAAACTGTAAACGGGGTGAGGATTTTCTTCGCTTGTGACTATTGTGTGTATTAAAATAATCTTCTCTTATAAAATGTATCATCTGTCTATAACACACTCCTAGGGAATTATGGTTCGTCGTTAATTTTATTCAAGTACCATTCGGCAAATTGAACTCTGTTGGAATAACCAGCTTAAAAATTAACGTTTGCACTTTTTGAATACGAAACGGATGCTTCTGGTATTCCTTCATACTCTTCGTACAGATGTGTGACTTGTATGTACCTATCAGCTGACCAATCACACGAGAACTTATTTTCGGATTATTTTCAAATTGTTGCAGAACTTGGTCCCCAAAGTAAACATTTCGAACGGTACCATTAGTTCCCGGATCTATTTTCTTTACTTGGAATTCGCTAGCATCTTGAATACGCTGATCGAATTTTGAAAATGATTATGTCAGGGAATGTGACGTTGAGGATGCCGCTTCCATAAATTCGTCTTGGTTCGATAGCATTAGCGTAAGCTGCTCTATAGGCAAGATGCATGTCTGCTAATTTAATATTTGTGCATAAAGATGCATTTTCAAGTCAAACTTTGATTTATCTAATAAAGATTAAGTAATTTGTGAATAACGTAAAATGGCAACTACGAAAATGGTTGTTGTTTTTCAAAGGCGCTATGATTCAGTTTTTTTTTTACTCGATACGGGATAATTTTCGGACACTAGTTTATTAATAAAAAATGTATATTTAATTTATATTTATGTTCTCGATCATTTCTGAATAGCAGAAATAGTTATTCTGTGACACACTGCATATGCTTGCTCTTTGTATCAATTGCACATAATAATCAACTAATTTCTCTATGTAAAAATAAATAAAAGTATATATAAAATTGCATACTTCCTAATTTGTAGAAGGTAGTAAGTACTATTTTATACACATTATTAAATAACGTAATTATGGGACCTTCAAACGTATAAATAAAAGTATATATCTACAAATTATTTTAACGTGTTCTTAGCAGCTTGTCTTTTGGACGAAATTTTTACCGACAATCGATAAAAACATTCGTTTGCTTTACTACAAATCTACACTTCTTATATACATTATAGATTCACATTTTCGTTTGATCTTTTTCATTTTTAACATTAGTAGTCTTGGAAATGCCAATAATTTTTTATGTTTCACAGCGTGCTGCATTTGATGCCCGTTAACTGTTTGATTTGAACATGTATCAGAATAGATTGCTACAAAAGCTAACAGCTTTTTTTACATCGCTTGCCGTAAGTAGCAGCAGCAATTTGACACATGCGTGTTTGTAAAATACCAAACAATATTTTCAGAATTCAAAAATTTATTTACAACAAACGAAGGTCACGAGAAAATATAAATAGATTAAGATGAATTAATTACTCATTCAATTATACAACTACAATAGATTACAAACAAAAAATCTGTTGAAGACTAACGCTTTCGGTTTCGTTTATCCAATTAAAACACAACAAATATTCATGTTATTATTTATACCAAACTAGTTCCTGATTTCACAAGAACCCAACACTACCATTAGTGGCTATTTTTACAAAGAAAAAAAAAAAACCGCCAAACGAAATAGAAATTGACAACCACCGGATGAGTCGGCAGTTTAATAATTGTTATTCCAGTTGGCATTTGTTCACGTAACATAATGGACCAATTAGCAGCTATTAAATATCCAAAAAAAAGAGACTCACGGGTGTGGTTGTAGCCTATTCTCACATCGTTCTGCTCGCGGAGATTTACATAAACATTTTATCTAATTGTTCCATTATTACTCGGTGTTTGGACGGTAACAAAGGAAATCTTATTGGAATACAACAACAGGATATCGTTTCAAAATGCGAACAATAATAATAACGAATCCGAAGATCGTAAATCTTTCCGATCGTTAAAATTACCTTATTGCCTTATTGTTACGTAACAGCTAGTATCTCAATCGGAATACATCTGTAAATTGAAAAATACCGAACGAATACAAACGCAGATCGTGCAACATTGTTTCTTTAGTTTGGTACGTAAGTATTGATTCATTTCGATGTCAATGTGCGTATAATTGCTCTGTAGATGATATAATATCACTAATTCTGGAGCGCCCTATCGGAAACACTATTCTTCGTTATTTCCTTTAATATCTCCAAAATTATAAGACATATCAAAAAAAAAGTTAAAATAAACAGCTTTAGTAGTACAGCAACAAAAAAACTTTTCACGTAACTTGGTACTAAAGAAAAACATAACGTAAAAACAATTTTTACGGGATATATTATAAATATCGGGCTTTATTGAACAAAATAAATGAAAATTTGGGTGTATTTTTCGGCTGGCGGCAATAGATATCGCTGGATCTTTACTACCTAACTACGCGAAAACTTTTTTCTCTTGCTGCACTAAAAGATAGTGATAATAGGTTTATTCTTTTTAGCTGAACTGGCTGCACTAGTTCAAGTAGTATACACTAAAGTGTTCTTTTTAGTGCAGGTGACGTCAGATACGTCGTTCTTTTTAGCACGACATCGGTACTTAGCACAACAGTTTACTGCACTATCTGCCCTAGCTCCAAAGGTAGTGCAGCGGCAGCAGTTTTAGTTCAGCATGTCAGCTGACCTTTATTATTTGAAATTATTTTAAATAAATTTATTAAAGAATTCATGTGCTTTCTCTGATGATATGCGAAAATTCATAATAAAATCAATGTTATTATACTTGCAGACAATATTTTCTACAAGTTTGATATCTTCACGTGCTCTATGCTTTAAACGAGCATAAAAACTGGATGAAGAATTTATGAACAATCATCTAAAATACATGTATTTGGACTTGCCAATTTCCTGTGATTTTGAAGGTTTAAAATATTCTTTAGCATATTTAAAATATTTTTTTAAATATGTGTGTCTCGGCGTCAATGAAATGATATAATAATTAGTAATAAGAGATGAATTGGTGGTTGTGGTACAATATCTTCATCGGATGGATAGGAATTGAACGTATAAATGTTAAAAAATTCTTGAATGTTACGAAGGATCAACGCCGCTGTCTAAACTCAGTTCTCTGTTCTTTTTGGTTCTAGTACAGTTGTAGTGTTGAACTAGTGCAACACTAGTTTAGCTAAAAAGAACAAACCTAATCTTACAATTATTATATACGAGCAACACCCCAACCCCTTTTTTTTTAATTTGGAAAAATATCTACTAAAACAATACAGGGAATTGTGCGCAATTCATTCATGTAATTATTAAGCATGCCGCAAAGTAACTCCATTTATAGAAAAAAAATAACTAGAAGCTTATGTACCTATACCGAGTGTTGTCGATACAACCGAAAAACTATGTCATGTTTACAAGTTTGAAATCTTTTGTGAACGACAAGCATACACATATTGGAGGACTTCTGACGAGTTCGTGGACGAAGTTAGTTAGTAATCAACCTAGTTGAAATAGTTAATCGTGACAAACAATATACTATTAGAGGGATTCGTATAAACCATTGGAGCAATTACGATGATGAAGAATTTGTTAAAGAATTTAGATTATCAAAGCAGTATTCAGTGATTACTAAAAAGAATTGAAAATATATTGCAGTATACAACAGAAAGGTTACTAGTAAAACTGTTAATTTTAATAAATTGCTTATATGATCTCTTCTTTCAGAAATAAAGTATCCACATACTGGGGACTTCTGAAGAGATCGTAGAAAAAGTTTTAGTCAACTTAGTTGAAATAGTTAATCGTGACAAGCAATATGCTTCGTGTAAACTATTTAACAATTGAAATGATGAGGAATTTGTCAAGAGATTTAGATTATCAAAGAAGTGGTAAGTGGTTACTAAAAGGGATTGAAAATAAATTGCAGTATATAGAAGTAAACAGAGAAAGCCTGTCTTTCACATGCTGAACAGTATTAACTACTACCTACCATGTTCGTATACGAATTTACGAATTTAAAGTAGCTGCTACTTTAAATTCATTGTTTCTACGAGGTCTGATAAAAAAATAACCGTTATTTTCAATTTTTTCAAAAAGTATTTATTTATTCATCAATAACTATCTTGTCCCCTTCAAAGTAATCCCCCTCAGATATAATACACTTATGCCAGCGTTTTTTCCAATCCTGAAACACTTCTGAAACGCGCTTTTTGGTATCGCCAACAGCTTCCTGTTTCGATTTTCTTTTATCTCCTAATCGTAGCAAAACGCTATCCTTTCATTCGGCGTCTTCAGTTTTGGGAAGAGGAAAAAGTCAAGCGGGAGCCAAGTCCGGTGAATACGTGGTTGAGGCATGATAACGTTTTTGTTTTTGGCCAAAACTAACGCACAGCATCGATGTGTGAGCTGGTGCGTTATCATGGTGCAAAATCCATGACTGCTTTTTCCACAATTCTGTGCGTTTCTGACGAATTGCTTCGCGCAAACGGCGCATAACTTCAAGATAGTATCACATTTGATCAAACTTGACGTGCTTTTTTTCGGTCTTGGCTCTTCTGGACGCTTCCATTGGAATGATTGGGCTTTGGTTCAATGTCATAGCCATCACCCATGATTCGTCACCAGTTATGACCTTTTTGAGGAAATCTGGATCGTCGTTGACGATGTTCAAACAGCTCTTGAGCGATGTCCATGCGACGTTGTTTTTGCTCAAGAAATTTAGCAATTTGGAACAATCTTCGCTGCCGCAGTTTCATGCCTAAAAATCCGTAAAAATTGCTTGGCATGAGCCGAACGAATGCCAACATCACCAGCAACCTCTCTGATAGTGATTCGACGATTATCAAAAATCATTTTCTTCACTGCTTCAATGTTATCATCGGTTGTGACGTGCCTCGGCGACAGGACGAGCATCGTCATTGACATCTTCTCGGCCTTCCCTTTTAAAAACCGGTTATACCACATTGAACTTGTGTCTGCTCGTAGTAGACCGCCGAACGCCACCGTCACATTTCAAATGTCTTGCGCTATTTAAGTTTCATTTTTTACACAAAACTTAATACCAGTGTTCTTTGAGTCCATTTTTTCGAATGTAAAAAATCGAAGAAGCAACAACAACAGACTAACCTTTTTATCTGTCAAAAACAATCTGACAATCCAAAACGGCTGATATTACCAACATATATAACAGACATGTGTACCAACATAACAAAAAAAAAATGCAAAATCGAAATACGTAAATCACGAAATTTTGAAAATACGGTTATTTTTTGATCAGACCGATATAATTTGTTAGTCGCAAGTTTAGCTTTCGCGGTACCAAGGAATATTATAATTTTTTAAGCAAATATAGATAAAATCATACATTATTATTTAATAAACTTTGAAAATAATCAATCATTGTTCCTCTAACAGTATCATCATTTATACTAGCAAATTACAGCGCCGTTTGTAGTATCTTTTTGAGCGCATTTGTTATAAAGATAAACAAAATTAAAATATTAATCCCACGGAAGAAAATAAAAAATAATTAAATATTCAAGACCCGAGATTATTTGAAACAAAATTATGATTATTTGGTAGTTAAGATTAAGTAGCAATATATAAAAATAACATACAAAATACGTTTAAATTTCAATGATACGCGGACCAACCCTGCTCTCCGCCAAGTAATCTTGCGAAGATTTTGTGTGCTTGTCCGCTAGCGCTATAGAACTTAGCGGCCGTGTTCAGGACTTCGATAAGCTTAGTGGAGCCTAGCGCAGCTAGCGCCAGAACTGACTGAATAAGGCCAATAGCAATCAATACATTACGTCACTAAAACCTGCACGATTGGTGCGCGTCATTGGTTATTGTCTAACAACGAAGGCCGATTACCAATGTTTGTTCGCTGTCAAAAGCCTTCTAACATTTCAGAAATCAATACTACAAATACAGAGTACTTCTATTTTATTAATTGTTTGTAATAATGTATAAATTTTCTTTTGTGTTGTGAAAATAAATCATATTTTTTTTTGCATAGAAAAAGCAAGCGGTTTCTAATTCTTTACTTTTCCTATTAGTATTTTTTATATTACTGTATCTATATCAAAAGTATTTCTGACAACCAATTAGGTAAGAGCTTCAACTTATTCAGGTCCAAGCACTTTCACTTTAGCGTTCACTTTTGCTTGTTCAAACTTATAAAAACGCTCTTTCTTTTTAATAGTCTGCTAACACGTGAATATACCAATGTCGGTATTAATAAATAAATACGAGCGCATGAGTTTTGTATATAAAATTCAACATTCTAATATAAAATTAAAAAATAATGCACAACATAGACCTCCCTTGAGAAACTATGTAATAGCTCCAACATATCGCCTTTCACGTGTAACGCTGTCTTTAGAAAACCTGAAGAGCCATGTTTTCTATGTTCCGTACACATTTTTTATCACTTCCCACGCGGCAGCTTTATAAAATTTTAGCGTTTAATTACCTTGACATTGAGTCTCAGTGAACGTAACAAGCGAAGAAAATCACAAAGCGAAGGTTACGTAAAGTAATTAATTATATTTTCACTTATATAACACACAACAAAGGTCCTCCGTGGTAAACACTATATCATACCTACGCAGATCCATTCATATTTAAACACCGCCTGGAACAGTTTTCTTTACACCCGAGCGATCGTGCGTAGTTATGGCTGCCCATATAACTTTACCAGTTAATTAGGCGTCTAAGCGTCCCACTTGTCGAGAATAAAAACGAATTTAATGATACCCAAGGTTTATTTATGTTCATGATATCATGTTTTCATCGGCAATTTTTATGGATCCCGAGTTTTTATTTTACTTTTATGTGTTCACGCATGTCTTTTTATGTTCCACATGATTTATTTTATAAGCTACAATCGAACTTACATAATATACTTTTATTACACATTCTTAGAAACGTATTCAGATATTCAAGTGAAGACAAAATGACATATTTCACACGCGCCTGTGAAAGAAGTTTGTGAGTTCCTAAACTAAAAACTAGTTGCAATATATGAATACATAAAAAATAACAATTCAATGTCAGTATTCTTTAACAGTATATACGTGACTGTACGTGATATCTCACAGCAAGAGTAAATATAGATGTACTAATAAAAATCGTTGGGTTAATTCAATAGAAAATATAGTTAACAAATTAATGTATTTCAGATATTAATAGTAATAATTAAAAGGATTTTTTCCCAAGAAAAATTTTCTCCTCACGCAGGATTCGAATCAACACACTCTTGTTTATCCGACGAGCATCTAATATCGACATAGGTTAATTTATCGCTCAAATCTACACGCTCCTCTCTGGCTAAATTGGTAGAGCAGTCGTCCGGTAAACGATGGTGTGTAGGTTCGAATCCTGGGTGAATTCTTGGGAAAAATTCCTCTTAATTATTACAGTTAATAGCAGAAATACATTAATTTGTTAATTTCTTATTGTTAAAAGGGTTGCAAACTTTACAAAAAATATAGTGTTATTGTTTTTATATTGGGCAAAAAGGTGATGCCGAAGGAATCCATTAAAAAACAAAAATTAGTTAATTTAAAATTATTATTTGGTTGTATGTGGCAAACCAAAATTTCCTGGTGGAACAAAATTGTATGTTTATATTGTACAACAAATTTATATTGTCAGTATTGTTAAGATAACTTCGCAATGCACACGAAAAAATGATTTAGTTGCGTCAACCAAATTTGAATTATTCGACAAAATTATTGCCTCACATAGTGGCAAACAAACTTTTATTTCAAAACACAAAATAATTTTGTTGAAATAATTTAGTTATAATAATGGAAGTTATATATAAATTAACCAAATACTATTGGTCAATTTAGGTAATTCGTTGGTGCTGACCCTTCCTTTCGCATTACCAAATCGCAAACTAAAAACACCATGAATGGATGGATACATATAGAATCCAGGTAGTAGTAGTAAAAGTCATCAGGACAGAGACAGGCAAAAGAGTTTCTAAAGGAGTGAGAGATGAATTAGTTAGGTCTGCTGACCGATCACTAAACAGGTGTGCATATGCGTAATATAGGCCTGGCAGATAATGCTATTTATAGATCCTGCCAAGAGAAGGAACGACATCAGTTCATGTGATGGCCTCGCGAGGACAAGGTTTGTCGCACTAGGCGTGGAGAACTCCACCGCTAACAGCTACATAAAGGAGTCGCTCACAAAGATGATATGTCTGGTTAAGAAGGTAAAGTTAGAAAGCGCCTTCTAGGACAAAAGGCTGTGCAGATTTGGAAGGTCGTGGTGAAACAGGTGCGTATAACTACCCCACAACCCTAATATAACCTGCTCTTGACTGCTGGTACGCAGATTCCCACAATGGACCAGATATGTCATTGGAAAATTGAACCGTGTCCAGTACATCTGGATACCACGATCGCTTAAGACATTGATATTTATTGTAGTATGTAAAAAAAAACACAAATGCTCTTAGGGATTGACGATGATACACACGTGCTTATTACATATACATGCATATCTTCTTGTAATGTTTATTTATTCACTTTTTCTCGTAAGTGGTAATTGCTCTCACAACGGACATCACAATGTGTCCTAAATAAAAGGACTTCGATTTCATGTAGTGTTATTATTACAGAATATCTGCGAGCTGTCTGCGAGCTGGAAACGACATGTACATACATTCATACATACATGATCGTAACTTCTAAGGCTTCTATTACGACCTAACAACACTGGATTTAGAGGATACCAACGTGTAATTTTATGGAACATATAAACTTTTAAAATCAATATTAGCTACGTCGCAGTGCCGATGTGCAACCGGCTATTATCCAGATTTGCATAACGGATCGCGGAGTGATTGCGTAAGTTAATTTCACGGCAAAGTCGTAGCGAAAGTCTCCTTGTTGGACTGGGATCTAAAACGTTCGTTGTAGCTCTTACACGGCGATGGACTCACCGACGCTGGTCACTTAACACAATTCTGTTTCCTGGACATTGAATAGATACCTACTTACGTTGCTTGTATACCGAACATGCATGTGACTTATACGTATTCCTTTTACGGCGACTTTTTTGTGTATTTACTCGGTATAACAGTATACTAACGAATTAAATATATTGTTATGGCAGAGAAATTTAAAAACTCAAAAACTAAAAAATTTCTAATGATTTTTACAATAAATAATTTCAACAATTTATCACAAAGAAATATTTTTTTTAAATTTGTTTTACTCTAGACAAAACTCAACTAACTAATTCAGAGTCTCATTATGTAATAATTTACTATCTATACCTTGCAAATAGCACTCTGTTACCTTATATAATATAAATAGACAAATACAGTACATTAATTACATTATAATTATCCCCCATCAGATGATACCCATCAACTTAACATTGATAAATAAAGGTACAACGATGTAGATCACTGGATGCTGCAATTTTATTATACGCATGCTATCAGTGAAATATACCTCCTTATACGAATGCACTCTATTTTATCAACGTACCTACATGGTGCTATATATGGCTTTCCACATAAATGGCCAGTTAGAAGTTTCCGGGCTAATCGAAAATTTTCAATTTTAAAAATTTGGGGTTTGCAATAGTTTGATACTTACTATCATTTTAAAATATTTATTATAAGATACAATATTTTAAAATATATTTTACACTTCCTTATATATTATTATATTTTTTAATTTAACTTAAAATTCTATGATACGAATTGATTAATTTATTTACTTAATGTATTTTATCATTTTAAAATGGCTTCTAAATTTATCAACATTAAATTTTTGGTGTCGGTATTATTTTAGTTAGCAATAATCGAGGTAATAAATTACTGCAAGCTGACCTGAACTAATTTAAAACTTTGTAAAATTAATAAAATGAGGGGAAGGGGGTAGCTGGCCCGAGAATTGCGCCACCATTCAATATTGTTACGAGCCGCCACTGTAGTACCGTCTACCAGCAAAAAGAAAGTGGATCGGTTGATACCATCCATCATCCAAGACGTGAAAATTGCATTTGTAAGAAATGCAGGGTGTCCTATTTGATAAGACATTAAGTTTGAATCTCCATTTGGAAAAGTTTATTCAAAATGGTCAAGGCTACCCTTATGGCCCTGCTGCAGGATATGGATATTATTGGAGGCTATCCCCAAAATCAATAAATCCAGCCCATTATCTTTACGTGATGGTAGTACATCCAACCATTACCTATGAGCAACACCATAATGGCAAAAGATGTAGCAAGTGAATATCACAACAAAACTTACATCACATAATCACGAAGTAATGTAGTCCTCTTTGTCATTTGTAATAAATACTTTTCAGGCTCATTGTTGTGGAAAGGAAAAGTAGATTAAGTAAAATCCACCTTTGGCAATCAGCCACTAGATATTCATGCCTGAATAGAGAACAAGCTGTTGGAAACAGTCACACCTAATCACGTGGTGGAAATGCTATCGGACAAAATGTGCTTTCTTCACTAGGTACCTCATTTCCAAACAGAAAGGAATGGAAATTCAATGAAGATACATTCACGCAGGCTACCATCTACTGGTTTACGGACGGTTCGAAAAGAGTCAGATGTGGGCATAGAGAAATGTTTCAACAATCTGAGATTCAGAACTAGAACTTTGGGCTACACACATCGATTTTTGTGGTTGACATTTATGTCGTTGTGATATTGGCTGGAGAGATTCTGAATAAAAACATGAGACAGAAATCAATAAAAATGAAAACAATCAGTCAGCCAGTGCTGAAAGCACTATAGGTGCAACTCGAAACTGATCTGGAGCTGGAACACGCCCTAAATTTGAAGGGCGCCTAATAATCAGTCCCTAATCTGGCCACATGGGCAGTCGCTCATTCAGGGAATAATGAAAGCAGACACCCCTATGAGAATGTGTGCTGAAGAGAATTTTCAAGCATCAAAACTTATAGCACCTACAGTAGCAGATGCAAATCAACTGCTAAGGAAATCAAAAACAACTTCAATATTGAAACAACTGTCTTGGTTCGTTGTATGTTAAGAATCGTTATCTTTGGTGAGACGGAATGCGACTGCGTTTGGAGGACGAGGAAATAGTATGTGTGAACTTTGGAGAGATTGACCTTTCCCTAGGAGATCCGAAAACGGTCTGATCCTACAACGTTCTAAGCTATTTAAAGGCCTGAACTTGTTGGATGAACTTAATATGCGTTCTATAATACACTCAATGGCCGCAGTGAACAGCCTAAATCCAACATAAATTGTAATTGGGTTACGTCTACATATGACGCTTTGTAATTTGATCGCTGTTCAGATTGACGGTTCAGACGTTAAAAGCAAGTTCAAAGTATCTTTCGCACAACTAGTTATCTGGTGGTGATAAAGTGTACATTAGCCGCGAGGAACAACACTCATCCGTCCATACATATGCACATGGTTTACCATTAACCTAACTGTACCCGTTACAAAACAAACTCATTTGAATTCTAAATATGAAACGATTTAATTAACGCTCTCTAATACGTACCTAACGCTGCCGCACCAACGGAAAATGAACGTTGCGACCCTGCGTTAAAGGTAAATCTAAATATCTTCGTCGTCGACTAAAATAAAAGCAAAATGGAAAAGCAACAACTCCGCGTTCGAGTGATTTACGTCGGGTTTCGTTTGCGTACGCCAAGAGAATAAAATAACCGCGGTCCTTGCTAATATAGAGATAAATGACGTGAATATAATTTTTTCAGGATAAAATGTAAACACCTTTGTTCAATATAAAAAATAAAATGCGAATATTTTTACATTTAATGTTTTAGTGGAATCTACAAAGGTCAAATTTTGCTAATGGAAATCTCTGTGCAAGTCAAAAAGCTTGCGGTATTTTTGTCTCTCACCGTAAATACTATCTTTCGGGACAATTGTCTGCTTCGTCGCGAATGACGATGGCTTGCAAATGTCAGAAAGCGATAACAATAGTCTGTTACTATTGTAAATACACTCTGCACAGATACTAGATTTTCGCCTAAGATTATCATTCAATCATAATAAAAATGCAACATGCCAAAAACGCCCAAAGAATGTGCAAGACTAAATAAACATCAAAACCAATAAAGAACGAATTAATTGCTACTTTGGACGAGAGAAAAACACACCTAACATAAATAGCAAGGATGACACAATTAAATTTGACAATTCGGATTAATTAGACTGTTTGTATGCTGTCTTTAATACTGTATTATGTTGCTATATGTATTTTTAATGAAAATGTATTTGTGCCATTAATTCAAGTAACTTATCTTCAGTTATAGGTGATATATTGTGTGGAAGAGATACATGACCAGAATCAGTAAGCGGAGAGGCTGAGGAATGCACAGGTAAGTTCGAAAACATGTCCGCAAATGCGTTAACTATATCTTTGGGATCCTCAAAATTGTTACCATCATTGTCATGTAGTTTAGTAGGTATTCTGGTTGAACGTCGTTTGGCGCGGAGGAAGCTCCACAGCTGAGATGGAGACGTCTTGATAGAGCCTTCAATACACTGTTGAAAATATTACGGTGTTGGTGTTAATTTTGCGCTAGTCAAATATTTTAGTGTTGATGTTTTACAAACTTTGCCAGACGAGTTGACTACGCGTATTTAATACAACAGAAAATTACTAGAATTTCGTGTGAATTCTTTGTTTCAGATATGAGGATTGATTATTTTTCTAGACATCAGAAGCGTCAACCAATCAGAATTTTCCCTCGAATAGAAATATAAGAAACCCCACCTATTCTAATACAGTATTGCATTATACGCACCACCTGCATCGCACGTGTAACTGTTTTCGTGTTTGATTCTCCGTATTGACATATCCAAACAAACCACCAAATGTGACTGACTTGCAAAGTGTAACCTCCTGTTATTAAACGTTAATTCCAGTGGACATAAAAAATGTCAACATCTTAAAGATGTATTGGGAACATCTATTTACGCAATTAGTTTAGACTTCAAATAGCATAAACATTCACTTAATTTATAATGGTTCTCAAAAATCATTTTAAAATTGGTACGTTTAGTTGAAACCAAAACTTGTGAATAGTGGTTTTGCATATTTATAATTGAGAAAACGTCTTAAAGAGAGAATATTGTAGCACTAAGAAATAGGAGTTGCATATTAAAAAGGCGTTGTGTTTATAAAATTGTGTTAAAACACCCAATAGATCGCATTAATTTAGTTAAACAGCTAGTAAATTTATCTAATCTAGATCAAATAAAATGTGACTAGAAGTATTTTATAATTCCACGTGTCAGTTGGACAAAATAACCCCTTAGCAATAGACAATACTTGACTATCTTTGCTCGTCAAATTTAAACTTCTATAGTTCTCGACAAAATAACACGAAAAGAGTGTGGACCTCTCCTGACTATTAAATTAGTCAAAAAAGTGTTAAAATTTTCAACAGTGTATTATTCAAGTAGCCCATGTAACCATCATGCATTTGTCTTTTGGTAATATTCCGCATTCTTTTGAATTCATAAGAAAAAAAAACATCTGGTGCTCTTCCATTTGCGGCGATAGTAATCTTTGATTTTAATGTTGGCGATTATTTCAGGTGAAAACCAAGGCGGAAAATCAGAGCTACGCACAGTGGGACAAAATACCGAAAAGCTGGCCAAAACCTAAAATGGATTAGGATTCTAACAAAACTTGGTATACTAGGGGTTTCGAGGTGATTGATTACGGAGCAGCTGTCAAATTTAAAAAAAAATGGCGAATCCAATATGGCGGATACGTTATATTCAAATATGTTGGACTTATATGAAAACTGGCATCTGGAGGGTAATCTCTCCAGCCTTCCGTAATTGTGCTACACAATCGATATATACCGTGCCGTATATATCTTTTAATAATTTCTGACAAGTTCTGAACATCCAGTTGGTTGAAAGTAACGTTGACGACGTGTTTACATTTCACAGTTGAATTGAAATTTCGTTTTTCTTGCCATATTTCAAAAATGCTCATCCTAGTCAGCCTATCTTTTTGTCCTTAATAGAAATATATAAATAAAAATAAAATTTAGAGCACATTTACAATAATTACTATCGTCTAATCACAACCAGAAGTAAAATTATTTTAAAGGCAATCCAAATGCAGCTAATTTGAACTGATATTTACTTTCGTAAATTCAAATTTAATTTTCAAATGACATTTCGACTGCCAATAGTTTTTTTTTAAATTTTCTAAAATCTTTAGTAGTTTCGATATCTTGAAAACGACTGTTGACAGTCGAAATGTCAGTGAAAAAGAAATTGTAATTTACAAAAATAAATATTTGCTTCAATTAGCTGTTTTTCGATTTCCTTTATTAATCACCCAAAAAATGAATAATTTCAATAATATTAAGATTATTCTCTCTATAATATTAATACATAAGTGCTGGAAAACTCGAAAATCAATTAAATTATTTGGAAAAAAAGATGTAATGTGATAATCGCTATTTTTGTTACCTTTTAGCAACTGACTTTAATTGCAAATATTTCAAAAAGGCGCAGCGATGCGCAGCCAATTTTTTGTGTACAAGTACTTTAATATATTGTCTCTCTTCTAAAATAAAAATTAGGGCGGGTCTAACTAGGTTATTTTTATAACTGTGTTGTAGTATGTATTATTTTCATTTAATGGATAGAGAGTACGCTAAGAAAAGAATATACTCAAACATACCCAATAAAATGTAATAATTGAAAGTAAGCTAAATTATGAATTACTTACCGTGAAGAACCGGATCTATACTGAAACTGTGATTAAAATCCCAAATTTGTAACAAAAGCAAACATTTACTAGTATATGTACGATTAAAATATTCGTTTCGATCCGATAATCTTAAAAATGGGATCTATATTGACCGTATGCGTAAACGGGTAAGAATATTGGGTCAGTATTAGGATAGATAAAGGTTCCACAACATTGAATTAATAAACTACGTACCTAAAAATATGATATTATAATGTTGGGTTGAGGTATTTTTGGCCAGCTTTTTGTAATTTGTCCCACTGGTGCTACGCCTAGGTTGTAAGTACATAATATTAAATTGAGGTAAATAGCACTAAAGAAAGCATCAAGTGCATCATTCACATCAGTATAGATCTAACAAGAAGTCCAGTCCGCAATTAAATAAATGATTATATAGGGATAAGTAATCGACCCTATTGAAGTTATATCTATAGTTTGCTACAGGTAAAATCTCAGGGCGTAATAAATAGTAGCAATTTTCCAGAGCATGAGACTAGGTTAAATAATAGTGAAAAGTAATATTGTTTATAAAAGATTATTGGGTATGAAATAAAATAAATGATCGCAAAGTACCACAGGATGGGAAAGAAGGATAAATAAAACAACGGTTATTATTTATTTATTTCCCACGCTGCGACTATCGGAGTCGGTTCGGCCAGGAGGCGCCGAGAGATGTCGGAGTGAGCGCCACTGGGTTAACAGGTGTGCCTTCCACTAGCCCGACGCTGTCGCCGGTAAGTTGAACCACACCCAGAATGGCTATTTACCAGTCGGGGAAACAAGGGATTGGTACTTGCCGGAATTCGTTTAATATGTTGTTAAATAGTTAAATTTATATGAAAATGTTATTTAAATGACAAGAAAAACAAACTAGTGCGCCAGGGTCGGTTAAATTAAAGTAATTAAATAAAACGCACAGATAATCTATTAGCTGTTATATATTGACATGAAACTGGTGGAGTGCGGGGTTATTATTCAACAAAATGGTAAAATTATTAAGAAACAATAACATCAAATCTACGTACTCGATCGAGCATGCAAATGACTACGACTACCATTGGTTTTAATGTGAAAAGATAAATAAGCAACACTTCAACAAAATGATTCACAAGTTACATTAAATTTTGACAATGACCGCAAAGACTAGATTAAAAGAAAAGAAAAGAATAAGTTAAATAAATTATGATATCAAAGACCGAAATATAAATAACACAAAAAACTACGTTAATTATTAATATATCAATGGTAGTTCGTTACTACAAATATACAAGCAAATAACTCTTAAAATTAACTTACATGTAACACAAACAATGCACGAGGGGTTGATAGTCACCACCAGGGCGGGTAGAAATAGAAGAAATAGAAGCGTAGAAAGATGTCGAAAGGAGGTCCGGGTCCAGGACGACGTAGGCGGCGTGGCTTGCAAAATCCGTCGGCGGGCTCAAAAAAAGAAGGCTTCGTAGTCCAAACACAGGAACTCAAACGGCTTCCAAGGAGTAGATTCTTTACGACCGAGATCCCCCACAGGGGTTACCAAACGGGTAAATTAGGTCGAAAAGGGTTGCAACAGGGCGTCGCCTATTAGACTCTTAGGTCGGCACTCTTAGCGGGCTAGCGTCTAAGTGAAGTCCGAAGGGTAGAGAAATCTAGTTCCGCGTATGCCATTAAGTGGCCAATAGGATTCGAGTATCGAAGATAAACAACATGCAGATGTGCGAGATTATGCGAAATTCTAACGTTTCAAGTACAGCACGCACCAAAAAAAGGTGCAACAATTAACAAAAATGAATAAATTCGGAGCTAATTATGAACGGAGTTTAATGAAATTTACGTTATCAAAGCATCTAAATATATGTTAAAATTTGACAATTTAAGAATTTTGAAAAAGGTCACAAATAAAGCGGTACGTTACAAAAAAAACAAATTCAAGGTTAAACGTGACGTTATACAAAATACGTAAATAGCGACGGTAACTAGGAAAGGTCAAGGAACTTGGATAAATTCAGAAAAAGATAGGGTACAGTTGGAGAAATAAGAAAAGGTGTTTTCAACACGTAACAAGTTGTTAGCAGATGGAAAGCGCTCCGGACGTAAAGAATGAAATATATAAGATATTGATTTTACAAAAAGAAAATCTCTTGCAAATATTTAAATTAAAGACAAAACTTAAAAGTGATATAGGTAATTGCAATATTTAACAAAATACTTAAACTTTGCCAATTATTTAATGTTAGAAGGTAAAAATATTACCGGGATAGCAGTAAAGAGTAGTGCTGTTATCCGAATTTGGATAATTTTGTATTCGGATAATTTACTCTCCGGATAGTCGAATCTAAGCGATATCCGAATCCACTATCCGTAACCTCAGATCCAGATCTGCTATCCGAAACCTCAGATCTGCATCCGCTATCTGAAATCACCTGGTGCAATAATCACTACACCTATGTAATGGAAAGTGAATATGTGCATATGTAGTACGTACACTGAGTTGGTTGATAATTTATATTTTTCCAGATCTGAATTTGAGAAGCGAATAGTAGTTCCGGATCTGAGAACAAAATAAGTAGATTGAGATATTAGATCCGGATTCAAGGATCTGGATATCCGGATAATTTGGGATCCTACAAAAATAGTAAACAAAAATAATATTCAATATCTATTACTGTCAGCCGAAAATACATGGCTGAATGTCTTTCATGGCAAGGTTCTATGCATATCTTATAGCGCCTCTGAGGTTATCTGTAAAGCTGTAAGCATGTGCAATACATACTTACAGATAATCTGATAGGCGCTACAGATATGCACAGAATCCCACCATTGTTTCCTATACTCAATAGAGACGAGTGTTTACAATATATTCCGCAAAAGTTATATTCACGTCACCTTCATCTTTACTATCAAGCGGCGCGGTTATTTTATTCTCTTGCTATACGCACGTATTTTAAATCCAGATCGAATTATACGGACGCACGTTACACTTATACCTCTGTAGAATGTTAAGGGAACTACTTTCACGACTCGCAGCATTTTTTACGCGGAAGTACGTACACATGCCTGCCGTGTTACTGTGTATGTGTGAGGTGCTTACCTATGTTATACGTGCATGTACTTTACGTGTGTATGCACCATAATAGTGTAATAGGCGACGCTTACGTTGACTAAATTATCCGGTTTAAGTAATATTACGTTTATTATTTGTCCATTATGTATGTAGATACATAGATGGCGAACAAATCGTTTTAGTTACTCTTTTAGTTTTCTTTTCGTGCCTTTCAGATATTATAATTGTCGTTCGATCGCGTTATTGCAACATTGAAGAATAAAATATCGGGTACAAATTTACATACACTCCGTGTGCGACATTCTTACTCTCTCAGTCGCTATGTTGCACAATCTGAATAATATTTGCTTTACTAATAGAATAAAATCAAATAGTTTCTTTTACTACGGTTCCATTATCTCTAGTCTTTCTCCGTCATAACTACTGCTATTGAACGTTTACTTGCTTAACTATAACAAAAAAAATCAATTATGGGAATAACATTGGCATTGAAAACTGCGACACTGATAACAATAAACACTTCAAAACATCTAACAACCAAACTTTATTGTACCACATTTCAATAACCATACAGTAAAAAGAAATTCCGGCACGGATAATATACAATCTAATTAGCAGAACAAACCAAAACATATTTTTTAATGGGGGAGCAGCAAACAAAATATAAATATAATCTTAATATTTTCTATATGCTTTTTTAAAAGCTGCTACATAGTAACTATAGTAAGTTACTATAAATCGCAAAAATATCCTTATCGCCCAAGCGTGCATCAATATATCATTGTATTCGACGGCCGACAGAGTTCGAAAACCTCCATTAGCGTTATTATTATGCTTACAATATTATTCAGAATATACATAAGTAAATTTGCTCAATGTTATATATAGGTATGTATGTGTTTTTTGTATGTGTGTGTTCCTTGTTAATCTTGTAACCTTTGAAATGTATAACCAGCATTGACGACTAGTATCATTTTTAAATTACCAGTGATAAAACTACATCTATTAGGTTGTAGGATATTTTTAAACACAGAAAGAGATCTTTCCACATCACAACTGTTTAGTGAAACATGTTTGCAATCCATGCATTTACCTTTGAACAATTTTGGAATGTAGAACCAAAAACCAGTGGCGGCTCGCGGGTTATGAAAGAAGGTGGGCACAAAATAAAAATAGATAAATAAATTAAATTTTAAATGGATTAAAAAAGCAAACAGTGTATTAAAATTGGATTATAGTTATTTGATTCGCGGACCAGACATCGCGGAAAAAGAAATGTCCGGCCGCAACAGTCAACTATTATGGGATCATGCTGAAGCCTGAAGAACAATTACTACCATATGTCGAAACTAGTAGCCAAAACAATTTGATCCTATAGTATATTAATAAAAGGATTAGGAAGTACACTTTCGAATTTAATTTACTTATCTATTACTACTCACCTAATTATCTATCAAACATACAAAATTAAAACGTACCTATTTTTTTGTACATAAAATCTAGGAGAATTTTGTGAAATTTTATACACATAGTTAACCGGCGCTAAATATTACCATTTTTTTTCACATCTTTGTTGTACTTAATTTTATGTCACAAATAAGCACTGTCTAACTGTCCACTTTGCCTAGAACACTAAAATCCACGCATGCGTTCATGTGAGAAATCCTATTTATCCTATTTTCTATATCTTGCGGTGTTGTAGAGGCATTCACATAAACTCGATCTTTAATATAGCCCCACATAAAGAAATCTAAAGGCGATAAGTCACATGATCAAGGAGGCCACCCAATGAATTCATCCCTACCGATTATAATGTTATATTCGTCATATTTTTTGAGCAACCCTGTATACTTAAATGTAATTTTAAACATTATCTAAAACTTTTGTATTTAATATAAGCTTTTCCGTAATTTCAGAAACAAACACGATAATGACCTTGACTCACCCTGTACAATCGCTGACATTATTGTTAAGCACTTGAAACGAATGGCCAGACGCTTTGATGGTGCTAAATATTAATATCAGTGACTGTACAAAAAACTTTGACTCGTTCTACACCGCCGCGCATTGGAAATAATCGTCGGATAAAATATAAAATGCTTCGTCTTGCTAATTAGGTACTAATTATTCATATCGGAATTTTAAGTAAGGCCTGGAAATTATAAAAAAAAAATAATTTTTGGATGAGAAATCCAAGCTTAAAACAAAGATTTTACTCTGCAATTTTTAAAATACCTATTCGTAATATTACAAAATTTCGGTGCGAATACCTTAGCAATTGCAGCATAAAACCGCTATTATATAAGTTTCCATTTTACGCCCAAAAATTTAAGTTTTCAATAATTTTCATGAACACTTAAATTACATGACGAATAATCAGTAATTAGATAGTATGTTATCCGTACCGAAATTTCTTGCTGCACTGTACTAGCCGCAAAATTGTAAGGTAAACTTCCGCTAAAATAAATGTGCAAACAAGTTGCCTACATACTCACATCTTAAGCCTGAATGCAATGACACTCAAGCCCCCAATTTCTGTATTGTCGGTTGTATACAGGTATCCAAGTCTGAAGAAGGCGCTCTAGAACTAACAATAAGACGGCCAAATGTGACAACTTTTAACATAGCAAACATGTTTTAGTGATAAGAAAATAACGCAGTAATCGAAAATATTGTTTCGACGGAACATCCACCTATCTTTTGTTTCTATATGCAACTCTTTTTAAGTATATTTAAAAAAGAAGATTTATAAAATCTTAAAATACCTGACTGCTACTCTGATATCTCACTTTTTTTTTTTGTTTCAATTCCTTTAATTATACAAGATTTAAACAAAATTGTTTGAGTATCAAAAAAAAAAAACTCAAAGAGTTCTGTGTTAGTAAGCTTAAACCTACATGAAAAAAAATGGAAATACATATGTATATACACTTCGTTGAAAAACTAATTTTTATTTTTTTTAAAATGCAATAGAATGTATAGATATACAGGGTTGGGATAAAGTATGGAATCAAGCAAATAACTTTAAAACGGAGAGGATGATGTTGACGAAACTTTACAGATAAGTGTAAGGAAATATAATACATCTGATGTTGATTTTGTTGTTATGACTGTACTTCCGGTTCAACCGGAAGTTCCCTCTATTTTTATTATTTAAATGGAACACCCTGTATATTTTTCAGATTATAATAGACCTTGTTTTTGCGAATTCGACCATACTGATTTTAGAACCAATATTTGTAAATAATGGAGAGATAATTAGTTCGGCAAAATGTCAGCGGGGATGATACAATAACTCCATAGATGTCGGTCACAACCCGAAGCTTTGCCCAGCAACAAACAAACAAAAGGTATTATCATCTAGTATGTAGCTGTTGATAAACTGTCAAGTTTATTTAATTGAAGTCCATCAAATTACTAATTGTACGACCGGTGTGAAGTTAGCAATAGATTTCAGCAATAGATATCTTGGCGACGAATACGGACTTAAAACAACATATGATACAGTATTCCGTTAAAATGACATGATTTTCAGAGAAAAGCACTAGCAATTGACCGGTGGTATTGATAATTAATCGCACTAATGCTAAGTGTTCCGTCCTCTGAAAATTTTTACATGCGTGCCAAAAACATCTATTGCTATGGTGATGGTCACGAAAATTTTCAATTTTTTTTGCATATTCCTAACGAGCATGAACTAGGGAACATACACAGCGAGTATAAATCTGCTCCTACAATTGTAACATTTTTTTATAAACAATTGAACTTGATATTCTGCGCGAAACAGGGACACCGATCTAAAAAACATCTATTGCTATGGTGATGGTCACCAAAATTTTCAGTTTTTTTTGCATATTCCTAACGAGCTTGTACTAGGGAACATACACAGCGAGTATAAATCTGCTCCTACAATTTTTTTATAAACAATTGAACTTGATACTCGACGAGAAACCGGGTCACCGATCTAAAAAACATCTATTGCTATGGTGATGTTCACGAAAATTTTCAGTTTTTCTTACATATTCCTAACGAGCATGGACTCGGGAACATACACAGCGAGTATAAATCTGCTCCTACAATTCTAAGCATTTTTTTATAAACAATTGAACTTGCTACTCGACGAGAAACGGGGACACCGATTTAAAAAACGTTTATTGCTATGGTGATGTTCACAAAAATTTCTAGCTTTTTTTGCAAATTCTTAACAAGTATGAAGCAGGAAATATACAGGGCGAGTATAAATCTGTTCCCACTTTTGTAAGACTGTGTAGTTTCAATGTTACATGGAAAAAAATGGATTTTTTCCAGTTACAGATTCTTAAATAATCACAAGGACAATCGTGATATGTGGCTAGATAATTTTCTTATAGACCTTTCTCTAAAAATATTTTGTCATGAGACTGAATTTAAACCTGTAATGGCACATGAATTTTGAAGTGATACCTGTTTAACACAAACAGAATAATTTAGAAAGTCGAAACTGTTGATTTGAATAATACAAAATATGTACTAGATGCTGTTAATCGCAGATGTCTGATAGAATGGAAGTGCATATTTTTTTGATCCTAATATGAGAATTAAAAATATTCAACGGTGAACAAAATATTTAGAGACATTGAAGACATTGTTGTATAAAAGCAATCTGTGTAGTAAAGTCTCTAAAAAGATAGGCCTTGACTACAAAAATTTTCCCATACAACGAGATTCCTACAATTGTAGTGTGATTATAAACTATAATAAAAAGCAATACGTTTGACTATAATGTACATCCTAGCAAGTAGATAAATTATTTGAAACAAACTGTTCTAAAACAATCTGAAAATTTTGAACGGCATTGTATCTATTGTGGTGACATAAACTGTAATAAATGCAACAGAAATTATCATTCTATTTGCATAAGTTGCATGCTGTATGCCGAACAGTATACTTTCGAAACTTGTCTAAGAATATTATTAAAAAAATGCAAATAGAATAGATTGTTTTTATAAACAATTAAACTTGACGACGGGATACGTGAACACCGTTCTACTGCTATGCTGATGGTCACGAAAATTTGAGCTTCTGTTGCAAATTTTTACGGAGTACGATGCGGGGAAAATATCATGTCGTATATAGATATCGTATAAATCTGAAGACGTACGTCGGTGTGGAAACTCTCTATTAGGGGTTGTTTAGATCATAACTAGAGTGGTCGGACGTGTCTGCTTACACGGGCCGCACTCGTCTCGCACTATGTAGAACGTTTAGCCATAGTTTATCTTCAAGGACGTAAAAACACTCCCTCCGATTCGTGTGTCTAGTATCCGTACTGGTAGAGTCTTGATGCGAGATAACACAATTCTCTGCTAAGGTTTTACGCACACTAAAATGTAAACAATTCGGGCGTAGAAAATCCCAGAAAAACGCCCGATTACTCATTGTGTAGGAAAGTATATCGGTGAATTTCAGGATTTATATTATGGTGTTGCCAAAAATAGTTTTACAGGGTGCCATAAACAGTTACTGTACTGGCACCAAATCGACTACCACATTGGTGTGGTGCATCTGATCCGTTATCGTACCTATGAAGATATTTTAATTTATACGTGTATTACATTCACAGATGTTGAACGGTCTTTTTCAACTATAAACCATGTTTTATCATATAATATTTATAGTTAAATAAATAAATAATTTTGCTCTTTCCCAACTCTGTACTGTATACTTGTGTTAATGTCACACCATAGCAATAAATGTGTTTTAGGTCGGTGCCCGGTTTCTCGTCGAGTATCAAGTTCAATTGTTTATAAAAAAATGTTACAATTGTAGGAGCAGATTTATACTCGCTGTGTATGTTCCCTAGTTCATGCTTGTTAGGAATATGCAAAAAAAATTGAAAATTTTCGTGACCATCACCATAGCAATAGATGTTTTTTAGATCGGTGACCCGGTTTCTCGTCGAGTATCAAGTTCAATTGTTTATAAAAAAATGTTACAATTGTAGGAGCAGATTTATACTCGCTGTGTATGTTCCCTAGTTTATGCTCGTTAGGAATATGCAAAAAAAATTGAAAATTTTCGTGACCATCACCATAGCAATAGATGTTTTTTGCACGGATGTAAAAATTTTCAGAGGACGGAACACTTAGCATTGTTGCGATTAATTATCGATACCACCGGTCAATTACTAGTGCTTTTCTATGAAAATTATGTCATTTTAACGGAATATAGTAACATAATGTGTTTTTAAAAGCCCCGTATTCAAATCGCCACCAGTATATATAATAAAAGCTCTCTTGACATTCCTTCCGACAGGGGCGTTTCCATAGGCGTCGCCCTATTCGAGCGTGTAAATTTCGCGAAAAAAGTCGCACGGCAAAGGGTTCCGAAACGGGAACGATTAAAAGGGAAATTATTAAAGGGCCGAGGGGTAGCGGGGGTGGTAGTAGAACAGGCGTATCGAGATTAATAGTTAAAAGTAGGAAAAGAGGAGAAAATTCGCCTAAAATTAGATCGTAGTAGGCGGTGGGAAGCGAACGCCGCTGTAGACACAACTTTTACGAAACACGGTAAAGAAGAAATCTTTTATATTACAGTTTACTACATATTACAGGTTTCTGTAATATGTGGTTGTACTGATTTCTATACAATGGAACACATGTACATGCGCGTAAACATACAAAAATGTAAAGATATAAGTAAAATCTATAGATGGCGATGTCTATCATTACTATATAAAAACGTATAACAGAGACTACCATTAACATTCGTTTACTTGCTTCCAGTACGTAAACGTATTGTTTTGTTATTACATAAAAATTAATAATAAGTGGTTCTTTTTTATTTCTGAGAAGTTTATTACATTCGTATATGTAAGTATGTTTACTCATTTCATTTACTTGATATATTCATGTCTACCAGCGATTGCGCGTGTGCAGATTCTAAGAATTCTAATACTACATTATTTGGCGGAAACCAAGCAAAATTCTGCGAATGATTAATCTCTGACCGAAAGGCTTGCGGTACGTTTGGCGCATAACAACCAGGGGATTAGCTGTCGCTACGACTGTCAGAATACAATATATACTTTCCTTTTGTAGTTTATAAAAAACTTAAAGGGTATTCGTATATAATTATTTGAAGGAATAAATTTACTGAAGCCATTACTTTGATTGCAAAAAGTATTTAAGGTTTAGTTTTATAAAAAAATTTAATGGAAATCTATAAAATAATTTATCAAACATACACTTTCAAAATTGTTACCTTTAAATAGTTATTCTTTCTTAATGTTTTATTTTCATTGCTTTTTATGACGGCACAAATCGAATCACAGTTTTTAGAATTTTTGTGTAAAATATATAGATCAGATTTTTGACTTCAAAACTTCCTTAATAATAATATGAAAATACGAACAAGAAAACATCTATTAAGTATATGTGAAATTGGTTTTGGTAAAACTATTATTACAAAAAGTATTTGGTTTAATTATTTTGTTCTTCTAGGGATTTTTCATAGAAAGTTTGTCCTTCAATTGAAAGAAATAATCAGTAAACCGTTTGTTTTTCAATATTCTTACTTTTGCGGGTATTGATATTTGTAAAGGTAAAAGATATATCAAGTGGATATTTATTTATTAACGTAACAAGTTATATACACCCTATTATAACTGAAATAAAATCAATTTAAATTAAATCCACCTACAAAAATAATTATTGTTTACAAAATACTTATAATGACGATAACAAAAATACCAGAAAAAAAAATACGAACACTTGATTGAAATAATGTGGGAAAAATAATCGCTACAACAACTTGCAGATTTACTCCAAAAGAAAAAAAAGAAGGAAAACCATTTTTTATGTCTATATTTAAAACACAACCTTACATTCTCTAGAATGATTGAATGCTTAAAAATGATTGCTAATATGAATACAAAACATCTATTTTTAGAACTAGAAATAAAAGTTAGAGTGCGCAAATCCTCTTTTTTGGCGGTTGCCGACAAAGACGTCGGAACACGATGCGCCGCTAATCCTTCCGACAAAGCGTCGTCCACGAACGCTCCCGCTAAACCTTCTCAGTGTTGCAGACACAATCCGAAAAATATTCTCAAGTTTAAAAATATTAAATGATATAAATTATTTTTTAAAACAAATAAAATTGCCACGTAACGAGGGAATGAAAAATCCGAATTATCATTTAAAATCCTTTGCAGAATCTACAAAGGTTTTCATTGTGGAATATAAATCGCTCCGTTGCGGATTACGATGGAATGCATTGATTTGTTAGAATTACGAGTCTGAATTCGTTTTAAGAACCTGGGTTATAATATTTGAGGTAATTGTACATATTTGGCACTGACCAATCTGACATCTAAGAAACGTCTAATATAACTTTTTGTTGAGAACGTAAATTAATGTTAGTGAATATAATGAGTTGTCAATATTATGGAATTATGTGGGTATAAATATGATCTCGCGAAGGATAAATAAAAACTAATAAATATAAAAACCGTCAAATTGGAATTGTAGTTATTATTATGAGAGTGGCTCATTTTTATTAAACGCCAGAATATTTGTATAATTACCCCTAAGTAAGATATTTCATATTCTATCTTCAAAATCACAGAATTGTGTGTATATAATACACAACATAAGTAACGATCGACTCACAAAAAGAGACATACCGGAAAATAAGCCATTAGAAACGCAAGAAACGCATATCTCCTTAATTACCACGATTGGCCGGACCTGTGCAGATTCTAAGAATTTTTAAACACATTATACTGGATAAAATATTTTATTTGAAATATATCATGTTTCTATTTTTGCTAAAAAATCAACACTCGAAACATTTAACCTTTAAAAAAAGTAATTTGCTTTGTACTATTCCATTTACCATCAACTTAAAAAAATATCACAGAGAAATAAGCCATTGGAAACTAAGAGATACTCTCTTTAATCTACACGATGCACGTTGCAATTCTAGAATTTTAAAATTATTCCCGGAACTCGAAGTAAAATTCTGAATATATAAATCTACCGAAGGATTGCGGCGTGTTGTCATATAATTAAGGATTACTTTCGAAAGTATGTCGCATAGTGTACTTTTTTTTTGTTTATTTTGCGATCATATTCCCGCGTGTTAAATGACATTAATTACAAATACTCAAATGTTGTGTATTATTATTTGAAAAAAAATTTACTAGACCTTACTTTGATTACAAATATAGGTTTCTTTTGTAAGAATTTTTAATTTGATGTATAAAATAATTTAGACCAAACAAATATTAAACTATTAAACGTAAGTGAATTTTCCGTTGCACAAACGCGTAAAAATATAAGATAAGCGAAGTCTGCATACGAATGAAGGTTTAACGCCGCGCAGCGAAAGTTAAGCATTATAATAATTCAATTCGCAAAATTATGAAAGAATATTAAAAGTCAAAGCAATAACAGTTCAGAAATAAATAAAAACCAAAACACACATATGGCCAATGGATTAATTCGTTTTATAATGAAATAAAACAATTTTATTAAAGCGAGCACACACGAAATTGTTTTATTATTCGTCAAATGCCTATAACTTTCTCAGAATATATATCTATTTTAATGCATGAATCACAGCGCTTCATTTATACATACGTGGAAATTATGTATCGTTTTTTATTAATATGTATATTACATAAAACATAATAGTGCAAAGATGCGTAAGTCGGAAAACTTAAAATATTGTCACAATAACACGGGAATTGCAATTTTTAAACTGGATTATTGGAATTCAAAGGATAACTTAAAAATATTTTTGACATATGACTGTTCAACCGAGACTTGGTCTTTGATTACATTCATTTGATTTTAGGAAAAAACTTTCATATATATTCATTTAAATTTACTAGAAAATAAAAAGGATAATATGGGATTTTTACGCGTTTTTTGGTCACTTTGAATATAGAATCAAAAACAAGATGCCATTAAAATGAAGAGATATTAAAAAAAATGCATTTGCAAACAATATTGTGTTCAAGCCTTTTTAGGCTGAATCGATCTTACAAATTTTAGAAAATAAAATGGAGATTCAAATTGAAGAGAAAATTTTAAATATATGAACTTTGCAACAGACTTTGATGCAAGCTTTAGTCGCTAAATTATTCTATATTAATTTTGGCAAATAAAAGGCGGACTCAATATGGGGAGAGTTTTAAATAAAGAAAACCGCATTTTTTTTAAGCTTAACTTATCGATTTTGGGCCACTATTTGCAATTATAGATCAAAACATGATAGGCGACTAAAAGAGGAATATTTAAAAAAATGACATTTGCAACAACATTTGGGTTTTGATCTGCATTTATGCTATATATTTTTTGAAAAAAAATGGCAATAATGGAAAAATTAAATATAGGGAAATCGCCAACTATTTTTAAGCGTAACTATGGATGTTATAAAAGGAAGGGAATGGAAAGGAGGGAAAGGAATGGAAAGAATGAAGGGAAGGAAAGGGATGGAAAGGAATGGAAGGGAATGGAAAGGGAATGGGAAGAATGGGAAAGGAATGGGAATGGAATGGAATGGAATGGAATGGAAAGGAATGGAAAGGGAATGGAAAGAATGGATAGGGAATGAAAGGAAGGAAGGAAGGAAAGAATGGAAAGGGAATGAAAGGAATGGAAAAGAATGGGAAAGGAATGGGGAATGGAAAGGATGGGGAAGGAATGAAAGGAATGGAAGGAATGGAAAGAATGGGAAGGGGAATGGAATGGAAGGAATGTAATGGAAAGGATGGAAAGGAAGGGGAATGGAAAGGAAAGTGAAGGAATTAATGGAAAGAAGGGGAAGGGAGGAAAGGAAGGAAGGAATGGAAAGGGAATGGAAAGGGAATGGAAGGGATGGGAAAGGAATGGATGGAAAGGAATGAAAGGAATGGGAAATAGGGAATGGGATGGAAAGGAAAGGAATGGAAAGGGATAATGGGGAATGGGAAAGGGAATGGGAAGGAATGGAAAGGAAGGAAAGGAAAGGAATGGAATGAGGAATAGAAAGAAAATGGAATAGGGAAGGGAAAGGAATAGGGAATGAATGGGAAGGGAATGGGAATGAATGGAAAGGGAAGAATGGAAAGGGAATGGGAAGGAAGGGAAGGAATGGAAGGAAGGAAAGGAATGGGAAGAATGAAAGGGAATGGGAAAGGGAATAGGAATGGACATAGCAAAGGGAAAAGAAATAAATAATTGGAACAAGGAGGGAATAGGGAAGAGATAGAAAGGAAGAGGAACAGGGAAAAGGATAGAGAAGTAGAACAGGGAACGAGAATGGGAAAAGAGAACAGGGAAAAAGAATAGGGAAGGAATGGAAAGAAAATGGAAAAGGAATGGCGAAAGGAATAGGGAATAAGTAGAGAAAATAGGGGAAAGGAAGTGGGAATTGAATAGGAAGGAATTGAAAAGGGAAGGGATTAAGGAAAGGGAATAGGGAAAGAAAGTAGGGAAATGACTAGGGAAAGGAAAAGGAATAGGAAAATAAGGAAAGGAATAGGAACAGGGAAGATGAGAATAATAGAAACGGGAATAGATAAAGGGAATAGAATACGGAAAGGACAACGAAATGAGAAAAGGGAATAGGAAAAATACTATTTCTATTCTATCATTACTAAATGATGTTTACCGTATGTGAAATACCTGCCTACATCGAGTCAGCCAATGACAAAAAAAAATCTATATAATAAGCAACAATATAATAGAGGAATAAGCACTGAAATATATATAGCTTATTAAAACAAAAATGTATCAGCTGTGTTTTCCTCGCTTTTTTTGTGCTTTATCTAACAAACGTCTAATATAACTTTTTGTCGAGCAACGTAAATTAATGATTGTCAATATTATGAATTTACGTTGGCTATAAATATGATCTCGCGAAAATAAAAACTAATAATTATAAAAATCGTCAAATTGGAATTGTATTATGATTATGAGAGTGGATCATTTTATTTAAACGCAGAATATTATATATTAGCCCTAAGTAAAGATAATCTTCATATTCGGTGTCTTCAAGAATCACGTGTTATAATACGTACAACAAACTTTCTACAAAAGTTGTGCAGAATTCATGCTGCATAACCTAAAGAATATTCAACTATTACCGGGTGTTCCAAAAGTAAGAACAAAAGTAAACTATTTAAAACGTACTGCCACATTATAAAAGATGATTTCAAGTGAATGGACCACTTCAAAAAACCACTTCCTCAGTACCACTTCCTCTACTGCTAGATGCGCAGCATGCTAGTATTCTATTGCTACAATCTATTGCTAACTTGCACACCGGTAATTGTACAGATGAAAATTGGTGCATTTAAAATGAAAGAGAGCCTATTAAATTATGATGATCGTTTGCGATCGCGTTAAAACTCAATGAAGAAGTGTGTCACCTTTTTAATGATTTGCATCTCGAAAGGACTCCTATAACACATTCAGCTGTCACTTAAAACACTAAACGATTTAGTATGACTGAGCGGTTAAAAATTTACCAAAAACAGGCAGACCACAGACCGCAACTAACGCATTGTTAGGAAAACATTGTATTGAATTAGAAGAATCACCTCAAACTTCTACTACAACTTTAACACTAAACCATGGCGATTTTTATCAGCTGGGTTTTCTCAAATCTCGTGTTACGTTAGGCGACCACTACTTGCAGAGTTGAGGCAAAGAATAGTCGACGATGTGATTTAATCCGTAGAGAATTTTAGAAAGGTAACTCAGAATTTCGTAGAAGACTTGCATATTGTCAGGAAGTAAACGGCCAGCATTTTGAACATTTAAATGAGTTCGTTTTATAAGATGACTACAATTTTGTTAATATTTAAGATAAATAAAATTAATTGTTCAGTAATGTGGAGTGTTCATCTCTTCATTACTTTACAGATAATGGTGCTAAACCAGAAAGTCCGAATTTGCAAAACAAGGTCCATTATAATTTGCAAAAATATTACAGGGTGTTCCATTTAAATAAAAAAAAATTAAGAGAACTTCTGGTACCGGAAGTACAGTCACAACAACAAAATCGAAATTAGATATATTATATTTCGTGACACTATATTGCAAAGTTTCATCAACATCAGCCCTCTCGTTTTAAAGTTATTTGCTTTGCTCCATACTTTATCCCAACCCTGTATATACCGTAGTCGGCAATTTTTAATTTTAGTATAGGCATCTTATACAATGCACAAAATGACCTTGCAATACGCACCGATGCCAATGTTGAAACGATATTACATGTAGTGGGAGATAGAGCTGTACGTCTGTTTCTACTTTAAAGCGGCACGCTCCTTCCTACTATCCGCTTTCCTATACTATAATTAAATTTTGACGCTTACATACATATACATAAGTATATGGTACATAACCTTACGTATCATGTGTATTTTATACAATCACCTACTGTTGAGACATTTGTAGAGATGTTCCACCAAAGACTGGTCCTTGATTAGTTTCCCTATATTAGTACTGCGAACCTCATTCCATATAGTTTTCGAGCGTGTATCGTAAAAAAATGATGAAATTTTTGCAAAGATACATTAAAATTACAGATTATTACACGAGAATTGTGTAGTACCTTAAAATTACAGTACTTCCACAAAATTCGACGTGATGTCCCTGTTATTTTACAGTGTAGCCAGACCAGACCCCTATCAATTCATTAGTCTATCATCTTTCTTAAATGGAGAAGATGGTAGACAAGCAGGCCAGAAGCGTACATTCTACACGAATGATAGTCCATCGGCATCATTATTCTTGCCAGAAATGTAAATCCACTAAAACGCCCTACGCAGTCTAGTAATAAAAACTCTAAAAGCACTCTCAGCGAAAGGAGATGGCCTGTGTGCAGTCATTGTCGTAGAAGGATTGGTATTTGATCATACCTCTTATAAATCTACCACTAGACCTATGAAATGCAGATGACCTCGACATGTCTATGCCCAAAGCTGAAAAATCTAGGATGGAAAAATAATTCACCAACTTTTAGACAGATGTTACCGCTCCTGATGTGTCACCGATTAATGATCAACCAAGAACTGCACGATGAAGGATACCACGACCAAGATTATGCAGATGCCTAGTTAGAATTATCAAAGGCGAACATGATAAGTATTGCTAAAAAAATGAATTAGTGATTTTAATATGAGCAAATGTTAAACTATAGTTTTATCAAAGTACTTTTGAAATTCTTGTTTCAAGCACTAATCAATCACAAAATTGTAGGCCCATTTGCAGGCGATTTCTCATCAAATCGCTAATTATTTTTTTTTTTAGCAATACTGGAAAAAATAAAATGTGAGAGAGTAATTCAATGTATGCTGCAATAAAACAATATAAAATTTCACATATAAATCCAAATGACATTTTCCTTACAATTTGAATAACGATTTATTTGGTGAAGTAATCATTCGAACAATGCATTATTCGAACAACACCTAGATTAATAAGCTAGTATTTAGCTTTTTCTAACTGGCATCTACTGCTGTACATGCAAGTAAATGAAAAATTTAATGAAGTACAGAAAAAGGTTAGATAAGCACTAATTTAGTGAAGTACTGATAAATATAGTAAATTTTATTATTACAGTTAACAAACGCTACGTCCAGAAGGTCAAAAAAGAACATTGTTCCATTTTCAGTTCCAAAACAATAAACAATAACAACATTCAACGAGCTTCATTATTTTGACGACGAATTACGTCAATTATACATTTTGCATAAGTTTGTTTTCTTTCATAACGCCTAACAAAGATTTACTGTTTCAGTTAGCCTGGCGTAATTCCTAATGTCCTAATTAATTTTTAACAATATGTAAAACAAACCTGATCTAAGTGCACACTGAATTCAGTCGCTACAATTTTCCCATGTTTGTTTATGTAATTCTTTTCCAAGGTTCCGACAGTATTGCTTATACGTATACATATTTGTTCGTCTTTATAATAACAATGCCTTAACGTTATGCTACATGCATACTTAATGTTTAGGCAAATTATAAACGTCCTTTGGGGTCCGTAAATAATTCAATTAGCATAATTTTCCCATCTACAACATTTTTAGTACATGTAAGATGAAAATAACAAATGCGTTTCAATAATTTAGATAGCACAACATAATGATTAGTAAGAACTGGATTTCAATGTAAAAAGTTTTATAGTCTTGTTTGTTGAAGGTTTTGTAAAAATGTACACTTTGTATCGAACAGTGTAGCTAATAATCCTGAAGGTTTCTTTGTATTGAACAGTGCCGTAGAGCAAAATCTTCGGCCCTTCTGCAAAATGTTGTCTGGGGCCTCTTGCCTACTGCTACATATCTGTAAAATATTGCTAACAATAATATCCAAGGCGACTCTAAGTTATAATGTATTAAGTAAGGTATCGCTGGCCCAAGAGGTAACTTATTAAACAGTTGAAACGTAAATGAATAATATACACATTGGAAATTTATTTAATAGGCAGAATACAAAACAAAAAAGACCAAAACATTTTTGAAAAAGGATAAAATAAATCTGAAAATAAAATGTAATTTTAAACAAAAAGTTAAATAAAACACACTATACCTAAAGGAAAAAATGATGCGCAATTATTGTTATATATAATTGAGCTATAGAGGAATTTTCTCCCAATGAAACACCCATTATTAGATCTGTCATACTTTATGTCACTCTGCTGACGTCCGCTCTTTCGTGCGCTCTATTGGTTTTGCCAAGTAACTGCTTTTACAACGTTGTCAATTCAATAACTCCTGGGAATTCCTTGATAATGCCGAATGTTATTATCAAAGCCATCAATTTAATTTTTTTATTGTATATTTTAAAGTATTCATATCGTATGCTAACTGCTAACTGCCAACCGTGTCCCAGAGACAGGCATTGCTGGGTATCACTGGTGCAATTAACAACACAGGACCGCCTCTCTGAAGACCATTATGGGCCTCCCGCCGCTGGAACTTTATGTGGGAGCGGAGGCAATGAATGCGATCCTTAGACTGAAAGCCAACAACCCGTGGCATCCTAACTTCAGGGTGGCAGGGCACACTTATACTACGTGCACGATGCTGGACGGGCCATTGCTGCAAATGCCCACGGACAGCATGGCACCCGAAATTATCTTCACAGAAAAGGTGAAAATCTCCATGCCGAACAGAGACCAGGCACGTAGTGAGATCACTGCTATGATAACTGGTTCACGGACGGATCCAAATCCAGCCAGGGACAGGAACCGGTATTTGTGGGCCCAGTCCTAATCAAAGGATATGCATAAGCCTGGGGAAACATACAACGGTCTTCGAGGCAGAGGTATTCGTCCTTGCAGCCTGTGCAGAAATTATTGCAAAAGGGGGCTACATGAGGAGGAAAATTAATATAATGACTGACAGCCAGGCTGTCATTAAGGCATTCTCAAACCCCGTAACTAGGTCAAAATTAGTTAGAGAATGCACTAGCACGAGACTACACGGTGTCTCTGATTTGGGTGCCGGGACATGAGGATATAAAGGGCAATGTAATAGCCGACGAACTAGCCAACGAGTGTTCTAAGAGACACTTCATGGTCCAGAGTCGTATGTGGATTACTAGGATTCCGCACGAAGGAGATCTGGACCTAGTTAGATAAAGAAAGTACAAAGAAATGGAGGTCGACTGAAGGTCAACTCAGGCGCAGTAAGAAAGAAGTTAAAGCCATTACTGGGTTGGTAACTGGACACTGTCCCCTGAAAAAGCATTTATACAACACAGGCCGGCTAAGCGAACCGTGGTGTAGAAGATGCGAACTACAGGAGGAAACGAGTTTACATGTAATCTGCACATTGTGAGAGAACTGAAGGTACTCAGGCAGAAATATTTCGGGAGAGATCTATTGGAGCCCTCGAAGGTTCTCAAGTTCCCACTGGGTAAGGTACTGGGCTTTATAGAGAACACCAAGCTGCTCGAGTGGAAATAAGAGAATTAATAGGGATGGTACAATGAGCACCTAGCTCAAGTGCCCGGACATTAAGTGCCCACCCTAACTCTAATGAATGAATGGTTCTTTTTTTCGGTTTTAACGTTTGCACACAACAATTGATCTCATTCAGTTACTTTAATAGTAATTATAATTGAGCCATACAAAAATAATTAAAACGTTTGAAATGTTTTGAGAATGAATAAAGAAATGGTTATTCTTTAAAAAAAAGCTTTATTTCGCGAATTCGAGTTTTATTTATTCATTTGGATGTTCCGCTTTACTAAAAAATAGCCATTTGTAATTTTTTTTTACGTAATATCACTAATTATAATTGCCAAAAACAGCCAATCAACCACACACTATACAGCTGTTTTATATGCAAGTTCTCTTTTAACTTGATTGAATTTTTTTAACCTATAGCGCATCTCCAGCAGAAAACATGCAACGAGATAGCATTTCCACATATTTAAAGACGGTTAAAGTTAGCAGCGCCCGTTTCGGGTGAGATGTGATAGCATACTTAAATATACTAGATTGCATCTTTTATCAACATAGCGCTAACGCCGCGCCGCGCCGTTTCGAAATTTTCCCTAATTGAAACCTAGCAAGTTACCTTTTAAAATTTCTTTATAGCAAGTTACTTTGTCGGTTTCGCGTACGTATTTGTATATCTTTAGTGTTATGGATGGACGCTGAACGGAGTAAAGTGAGCATTGTATACTAATAAATTAGGCAACTCATATGCTAATCAGATGTGAAAACACCGTATATAAATAGAACACGTGCATACATAACTATAAAATATCTGCAGCGAAGTGTTCAAAGTTGAACTCGGTGGCACGAGTAGGTATTAAAAAACACTTGGACTTATTTTCTTACACAATGATTATTATTCACAACAAGTATGAACAAATTAGTAAATAGACATCATCGATCGTAGAAAAATTATTTTTTCTAACTCATTGTCGGAAAGGTCCACCTTTGCCTAATTATTCCCTAAGGGCTCAACCATTTGATTATGGGAATATAAATGCACATAAATGATTAAAATGTGTAGAATTACTGAATATAGTTACAAGTTATAAGCATAGATTTATCTTCATCAGTTTTGTGGCAGTTTCTGCATTATTTAGTGAGAAATCAAAGTTATTTTAATATACAAGGATAGTATAAAGTCGGAATGGTCGCATAGCTTTGTTAGTTGAGAAGGTATTTTTCTGAAAGTTTGGTATGGATATACCAAGGTGCATTTATGATACTCTCATTTTCTTTACGCTTTCAAAACAGTTATAAATTTGGGACTACAGTAAATATGAATTTTGTTCTCCATTTACAATGCAACCAGTCAGTCGAATATCTCAGTGAATTCTGCATCCATTCTGGCACAATACGATTGATTTCTTCATATATTCGTCCCTCTTATTGTCCCAGAGTGGTCGATTTTTATACACTGGACATTTCAAATGACCACACAAGAAGAAATCAAGCCATGATAGGTCTTCCATGTAAATACGCTTAGTTACATAACAAACTGTTTATTCAATAGAATCATAGAATAATTTCTCATTTTAAAATTAAACGAAATAATAAATATGCTATAATCATTTCAATTACATTGTTCATACAATAAATTGTTCACACACTTCACTTTAAATGACACATAATTATTTAAAACTTACATAAAATTACAAAAGTAATGCTTCCATGAATCTGGCAAAAATAAAAAAAGGAAAGGGTTTGGAAAGTAACTTGGAGGTAAGTTACTCTTCAGGGAATTTAACGATCGTCATTTGATATATAGGTAAAAAAATTTTAGGCTATACTTAATTGACAAACATACCGAAACAAAAGTTGTTTGTCTGCTTTCTTCATTTACTGTATGTTTTGTAATATTTGTAATTATTGTCAGAGTAAATAAACATTAAATGTTATTTTGTTAATTTTTTTTCGAAGATGCCGTCATGACAGAAATATATCATCGTACTTAGATGATTAGTGGCAAGTAATGAAATGCTAAAATGAGAATTTATTCGTCGTCTTGGGAACACAGGAGTATAAATTATTAGCCATGCTGAATTAACACTTCATTTGACGAGTTTTTGACAAACAAGAACTTTTCTCCTGAATAAAGGCTACGTAGTATACAGGGCGAAAAGTTGCAAGCTGTGGATTGTAGTCTGTGCGACTGGAAATATATAGGAAGGACTTGGCGTTAATTCACAAAACTCCATGCGATGGTAATAATCGTCGGATAAAAGTTCTTGGGATGTACTAATTTTGTACGACCGATAGTTATTCTTATGTAAGTGGTTTAAAGCAGTTGTTGCACTAATATTACATTCCCGAACAATTTCTCTAGATGTCATAATAATTCCACTAATGCACAAACTTCAATTTCGATATCACTGGAACTTTTCGCTAGGACATTTTTATTGTTGTTATTTATTAACGTAAACGCTGTTTCAAAACGTCGGACCGTATTACGAATGGTAGTCCCGCTAGAAATTGACCATTAGGAATAATTTACTGCGAATAAATCGTGTATAACATCTGCTGAATTGCCACCTTAAAATTGTTTTACTATAAATAGTTACTCCTGAGCGTATAATACTCCATTTTTTTTTTTTTATAAAATTACCGATCGCAATCAAAACTTACTAACCGTTATAAAACTTGAAGACCGTTCCTTAATACCCAGCGACACCTTATTAAGAAATAAATGAAATGAATCGAACACCGGTTTCACTTGAAGTGAATTACGCATACCTAACGGCTCGTTCTCCTTCTTTCAGTAGTACGGGATGAGGGTTTTATTGAATTGATGCAAATTGAAAAGATCGACGTGAGCATAGCATTTTGTAGTGTGTAGACAAGGGTAGAGAATAGCGGTGAGTGCTTACAGTTAGACAACAGTAAGCCATACCGGATTGCGAGATGGTATCTAATCGTATATGCTGACAAAATCCGCCCTGGCAGAATAGAATCCATACTTTACGCTAAAAATCAAAATATGGTCAATTAAATTTACTCTCTAGCGACCATATGTAATATAAATAAATAACATCCTTGGTTTTTGAAGTAATTTTATGGTCATAGTGTATTTCATCCTTCTTTTTTTCATATTACGCAATCGCACAATGAAAGTTTCAATCATTCCCATGTCATAAATTTAATTATTTGATAATATAAATACATATTATCTGGATGTGAATATGAAATGTTTCTTTCGGCAACATTCGATTCAGACCCTAATCTTGTCAAAATCCTGTAATATTAAAAATTCTGCTTCTAATGTTTTATTTCGATCTGTAGGTGTGTTACTAATGTTCAACCTTACTTCCTGAAGGGAAACTTATCAAGGAAAATACTACTGGACACCTGTCTTCAACACTACCTCGATCGTTTTTTCTTAATGTTGCAATATTGTTTGTAGCGCGACCAAACAAATTTGAGACCCGGAAAATATGCGAGCTAATTTGTCAATCATTTTACTCCACTGACTGATATTAAATAACAACTTTTGTGAAAGCTATCACCGATCAATCGATATGTGGCGGTGAGAAATGTATAACCTTACTTTTTATGTGTGTGCTCAAGATATAAATGTCAGCTATACCATCATGGTTAAGGCGAATTGCGCGAAGGATGAAGTCTTAATTCTTCTCCAGAACATTATTTACTAACTTCTTCCGGGCTTCGCCGTCGGTCAAAACTTTCGCTCGACGTTTCACCGAGGCAGAGGCACCGAGTAAAAAAACGATTTGCACCGAATTGCAACCGTAAACTCTTTATCCGTAACAAGTTTAAATCCCTAATTAATAGGTTTTGTATTGGCCCCCCTTTGACATCAGATTATACGGTTTGTACAAAATTTTAATTGTAAGAATTCTGATACAGTTGGCGAAAACTTGATTACCTACTAATAATATATATTCCATACTTACTCATACTCATTCAAATAAGAAGGCTCGAGTATATGGGTTGTCGCTTGCCCTGCGGAATCAATGAGCGAGCGCAAACATCAACCTTTGAGTTTGCCGCCTCATTGCGTCGCAACAAAAGATTATAGCTTCTCAAATGTTCTACACTAGACGATTCTAGTTCATTCCTCATTTTGCCTTACAAGCGTGTGGATGGCCGAACTTTAGTCAGTTCTATTGAGCTCCGAGTGTAGACTTCGACAACGAATGCTAGCGAACCGTATGCCGTCAATTTGCTTTGTGACTTTTGTGCATCTTGATGCTTACATTATATTTTTGATTAAGGTTTATCGAACGGCAAAGTAAGCGAAATGATGTCTGTGGGCAAAAAACGAACAGTAGATGCAGAGGTCTCAGTTCAAAGATGATCTGATGAATTCTTTTTATCTTGCACATGGTAAGCCTATTTTTTTGCTTGATGGCATCCATTTCAATAAAAGATGCAATTACTCACTAGCATCCTATGCTGCACTCACTACAGGACAATAATAAAAGACAAAATCCAAAGCTTACCGCAAATTTTTGAAAACAGCAGCACTACAGGAAAGGACTTTTTAATGAGTTGAAAAGTATTCATAGTTGGTTTTGCCATGGTTAAATTAGTTGGTGTATGCCAGATGTGCACTTCTATGTCGCTTACGTTTCATTGGAGTTTTGTATGAAACAATCAACTAATTAATGTGCAAAAAGGTGATTTGATAGTCTTTCATTGCATATCCACCAACGAGAACTTGTGTTCTGAGTCCATCGACTCCGAATGTTATGAAGTGTGTAGTAAAAACATCATTTTATTGATCCCGAGGCTTAACCATCGTGGAGTTCAGGGTTTTTTGGATAAAATCAGCCGATATGACGACGTAACAATTATTGTGAAGCAGATGTTAGCAAAGGAAGAAATGCTGAATTTTACGGCTTAGAATGAGATAGCAGATTTTATGCAAATACAAGATAAACCACTATTGAATTGAGTGACCCAAAATGGATATGTGATTAGCATTTCTGGTCGCCATTTGAATTGATTTTAAATTTGAAACTCAAAAACAAGGACAGTTAGTAAATGATTTTACCGCATTTACAGCGTTTCAAACAAAATCCGCTTGGGGAGCACAGTTCTGTTGAACATTACATTCACCCCGCTCTGGTATGAAAATTTGCTTATGCTCAATATGGTGAAGATAGTTTACTGTCGGAGCAATTTTCGTACGGATTTAGCGATTTTAAAAACATGGCAGACAATTTCAATTTATTAGTACTCAACAAAAAAGATGACAAAAGCTCCAATCACTGCAAGTGCAAAATCAAATTTGAAGCGTGCTGGAATTGTCGATTCTACAAAAAAATACCTCGGAACCATTTCCGGAGGACAAATTCCAGAAGATTGATTTGTGCTTTGGCATACTTATAAACCGAACAGTTCTTTTCAATGATGAACGTTAATAAATCCAAAAATTGTTTATCAAGGTTGACTGTCGTAATTGAAAATTCTTTACGTCTTGTATCACTGGACTTCATCCAAACATCGATTGGTTAGTTTCCCATATTCAAGCCAAGGGTCTCATTGATTTCGTTGTGCTATTTTAACTTCCGTAATTGTAGTATTTCAAATTTCACGATTTATTTAATGTTGTACTATTTTTTTCATTTCATTCTTATTTTAATAATTGTATTATATAACATTGTGTATTATTTCATGTTGATATCATCGCTAAAAATTATGACACTACTTTAAAATGCACTACTTTTAAACGTCGCCCGCCTAACGTATTTGCACACTAAGTTTTGGCCACAACATGTCAAAGGTTGCCCATACTTGCTGTAAGTGGTAAACATGTAATTATACTTATAATAAATTGCAATATACATTTCACTTCATTTTATTGGTTGATTTTGCAATATAGTACGTTTACATATCAGAGAACAGTATAATCAATATATAATACTATAGATTAATGCTTAGTTCATATAAGTCGCATGCTTTTTAATGTGTCGCGAACTTAAATTTTAGGTTAAGAGAAATTCAAATTTTCGTAAATTTGCGGAAACTATCGTCTCCGAATATACCGTTCGATTCGGCTGTGCTGCTTCAGGTTTCAATTCTTCTTGGTTGCACCTGAGTTACATTCTTCTTTTAAGAAATAGGCAAAAGTAAGTTATAAAAGAGAGGAATATATTCTTAATAAATAAACCGTGACAATACATATATGTGTAAGTATACAGAGAAATACAAAGAAAGACAACACGACAAAATAGTCGTTGTTAATATGGAAATGTTGTTTGCGAATTTATTCGCACTGCTTCGTCGACAAGTCGTTATGGAGGGTTAGTAACGTGTGGCCATAACTATGTTCCGTGTCGCTTGTTTGTAAGATGGTGTACGCCGTACCTTGACCGCATTATCAAACTTGAATTCCATATACGGACGTAAAACGTTTGTGTAACGTAACCATATCCGCACCATATCTATCTGCATGCGAGAGGTAACGTATCTTAACGTACTATTCGCTAACGGCGCACGGCGCACACATGTCACATTATAAGACGCCGCACCGCAAACATGCTATGGACAACGGTAATTCCACATTCGACGAGTTGGATTGGAATTCGCGTTGTGCGCAAGCACCAGTTTTCGCAATTAATACGATCGAAGCAATAATGAACGGAGGAAATTGGAATTCTAATTTATATGGTGAGTATTCGATTTAGTAACCGCTGTCGCTGCTGGGTAATGACAGTGATTTATTTTTAAAGCTCATGCGCCTAGTACAAAATGTCTTTCAATCAAAACCAATTGAATGGTTATAACAAAACAGTGATGGACGTATTATTTAGAAGTAAAAAATCTTTTCATAATATTTTATTATGAAAATTGCTCAATTGGAGTTACTTTTCGAAAACCTTTTCTATTGTTAATTTCACTCTTCTTAAGTACTCCAAATGCTTCTCTTCTAAATTGTAAAGCGTTAATTAGAAATACATAAAATTAAAAAAAATCCTAAATAAAATTACTATATGTTTCTTGTGTGTTGTTAGAGAGATTTCATTATTCATATAATATATGGGAGAAAAAAATGGTTCAGCTAACGTTTCCATGAACTGTGTAGTGTCAGCAAACATTGTTTCGTTTAATGTATCTGATTTTTTAAATACATTACCTCAAAATGTCATTTTTAGTGATGATGCAACAGGAAAAAATGCTTAATGCAATTTTATACCATTCGGTGTTGGGAAAGTATTTGAGGGATATATGAACCAACCAATCGTGTTCCGATATAACAATCGGGTTTTCGGGCTGAGCATGCTGTACAACTGCTTCATTGTGTGTAAAAGATTAGATTCTGCAGGCAACTGATTTAGTAACCATTTGGTACTTTTTGAATTACTCGAAAGCATTTTGAACGGACGAACCAATGTTTCTCCTTATGCACTCTGCTTCTCTTCAACGCTGTCTGTATATACAAGACTCATAGTTGGCGATGATGTTCAACTGTATTACCATTTCCACCCCTCGCAGTGGGTTACGGCGTAGAGAAAACTAATTCAGATTGGGCTAACCCACACTCTGTGTCTTCTATTGCCTTTCCTATAATTAAACGCTAACAAAATAATATTTTTTGGAAACAAAGAAATGCAAATATATTACAACCGAATATAATCAACATAACTTAGACGATAAAAAATTCTATGGTAAAAGGTCACGAATTTGAAGTTGGTATTGATAACGCATTTGGATTTCCTACCATTAACCCCTGTCCGCCAGGCATCGTTGCCAATTTAAAGGATATACCCTTTCCGCTCGGTATTCCTCAAAAGACCACAAAAACATTGTGCGATGCATACGTTCTTTCGGCATCGCTTATTGTTTCATGTATAGTGTACTGCTCGCTCTTGGCATAGAAAAATATCTTTATAATAGTAGGATGGGCCATAGGATATAAGGTGCAAAAAAATAAAATTCAATGCTTACCTATATTTATGGTGTTAGCAATATCAACACATATCAAGTAAACTTATTAATGCAGGAGTGGCTAACATGAGAAACCTTTGAGTGAAATTTTTATTTCCAATAAAATACTTTTATATAAAACACCGGCCTATTTTGTAGATAAGAATACTGTTAAAAACGTAATATACACTATGTGACAACTCGATTTCGAGGGCTATAGCACCTCCGTACCATCTTGCTTGCTCTGTTTGCATGAAATCATTACATATGAAATATAAATGAATTAACCGTCAAACTAAAATTTACACTCGATCTTGCTTTAAACTAAAATTGCAAATATGTACTGTCATGGGCAGGGCTAAATTTGATGTATGTTCAGAAACGCCTCTTAACGCTATTCGTAATAAAATTTTTCTTCACCATTAGAATTAATAGTTTTTTATATTCATATCTATTATTACTGCTTAATCGCTTGATTGTACTGCCAACATGTATATGCAGCCTCGTAGGTTGTTTAATTGTAGCCTTAAGCTAGGTGTCCACTGGCCTCGTCGAACGCGTCGTAAAGAGGTCGCATAAGTGGATTCTTTTTCAAAATAATAAATGAGATACATGCGGCACGGCGTGGCAAACGCACTATCTTTATTCTTTTGAAAAGAATCGATTTATACATTCGGCGGTTCTTGAGGCGCGTTTGGCGCGAATCAGTGGACGCCTAGCTTTAAAGTACATACACTATTTTGTAAAGCATGGTTAGGCCAAAGCAGCACACAATTTATTATATAGCAAATTTCTTGTTTAATGACATTTTTATTTAATTTTACTTACTTATTTCTTTTCCTTTCTGTCTACAGTATCTTAAATGTAACCAGCATTGTATACTCTTGTTTGCTCGATAAAGATATATTATTATTATTATATTATTATACTATTCCATACAATTGTCTAAAATCATATTGTAGGCCTACTTTCTGGTGGTTGATGTAACAATTGAACATATTTGAACAGTACACTCAAACAAGAAAATTGTTGAAGTAACCAAAGGATATGCCTTCTTATCCTATCAAAAATAATTATCCATTATTTTAGTTCGCCTTTAGTTATTATGACGGAAGTAATGCTTTTGTGATTCATATACAATGACCATTGCAATATTATAGATATGCCCTAGGGCTGCGAATTGAAACAGGTTTTATGTGAAACCAGTTTTGGATGTGGCGATAAATGGTTTTCAAAACAAAAACCACAATCAGTTTTTTTATTCCGTACTTTAGCCAGCCTGGTTTTAAAACCGGTTTTGAAAACCGATTTTTACTGAAAGTCCATTAACCGATTTTTGGACAAATCGATTAACCGGTTTTTGACATCTTGGCGATTTCCGCAGCACTAGTATACACCTGATAAACAAAATTTTTACGCGATAACAAAGCTTTTTTCCCTTGTTTTTCTTCATTCTAACGAAAAATGACTTATTTTAACTTATATTTAAATATATGCATATATAAAAATTACAATTAAATTAAATTACACATATATATACAGGGTGTTCCACAGAACTAGGACATTAATTTTTTTTGAACTTCTAGTAGGAATTTGATTTTGAAACTCGTAGTGTAGTCATGACCCACTATGATCTATTTAAGGAAAGTATTTTCAACTTTATAGCACTTTCGGTATACAGAGTGTTGATATCAACTGTCTCATTTTAAATGTATAATTTTTATCGATCTAATGAATTTGGCGAGTCATTTGCAACTAGTTTATATCAAGGTTCCCTATCTGTAAACTCGATCGTTTCTTAGATATTTTCATTTTCGTTGAATTTTTTACATTAGCACTCTTTTTCGAATAAAATTAAATAGTTCATGTGATAGCAGATATTTAGTGGTTCTACTATAGTCGATATAAATACAAGGATGTAGCTATAAGGTGTCATAGCAATAATCCCTCAATCACACTGTCCAATATTATTTTTCAGAATGACGCGTTATCTATTTTTGCATTGTTTGGTTTCCATACCTGAGATATTTATTGTTGGAAATTTCTCAATTATTAGTAAATTTCATGTAATTGTAAAGAATTCATTATAAAATATTAATAAGCCATAATTATTGTACGACAGCGAACTTACATGTTAATATTTTCACATTCTTATTAAATACATCAAAAATAAGCTAAATTAAAAAAATAGAAGGAAGAAGAAATCATTAATGTACTCTGAAAAGACATTCGAAGACTTTGAACAGTTTGTTCCTGATTTATGTTATGTGTCTGTATCGCTTAATACCTAGCTTAATACAAAAAGCCAAGAGGCTGCATTGTTTTCAGAGACTCCATGTCAGACGGCTCTCGTAACAACAAAAAAATACCTTGTCTAGCAAGTGAAAAATATTTGAAATATTATGGCTGTAGAATATCTCCTTTAATTTCCTTTTTTATTTTATTTCTTCAGGGTTTTTATTTATTGTAAGTAAGCGTAGGTATCGAATCACTGTTATATTCTTCATTAATGTAGAATAAGTCTAAATAAGTTGTTTGTATATGTAACTTTCAATGTTTTTCTTATTCCTTTCGATTTACAATATTTTACTTATTGTTAGAAGAAAATGTGTGAAGAAGTTGACACTATTAGGACTTATTATAAAAGGTATGACTTGTTAATAATGCGTAGGTTTATCACTGCACAATTTGGTAAATTAACAACAATGGATATCACTTGTTTGTTATCGCATCTCATGGCCTACTAATAAGTTCAAGGTGCCAACTTGGCTTTTTGTTATATTAGACTGTATACACTTAGGTTTATTACCTATTTTTTTCAGTTTTTTTTTTCTGTGTGGTAGAACATGTAAGTAAAAAATAAAATCTCTTAATGATCTTAGTAGGAGCAATTTGTTATTGTTTATTTTAGGGTTAAAATAATTATTCATTCATCAATTTCAGGATTATCTGTATGCATATTTCAGCCCTAGTAGTTATAAAAGTATTGAAAAAAAAAGAAAATTATAATAACAAAATAATATTTATTTCCATACACGCAATTGAAAGTTATTGTTATTTTTCGTTTTCGAGGAGCGGTTTTTTTTTAGTTGAGTTTAATGTGCCTACCTTTTTGGTATATAGTAATGTATGTATTTGAGTTCATTATATATTTGTTTATGTTCTGTCGGTGCGGTAGAGTATACAAATAAACAATAAAGGTAGAAAAGGAAAATTATCGATCGGTTTCAGGATTATTTATATATTGTACATTTCAGCCCTAGTAGTTATGAAAGCACCGAGCCATAAAACATAATTTTGTAGCAATAAATAGCAAGTAATATATTATATGTTGTTACATTCTTTATTAACATATATGTATTTACAATCAATATAAAATAATATTTAGGTTCGTACACGAAGTTCAAAGTTCCCTTTTTGAGGTGGTTCTTGAATTTAAGGTTCCAACTTGCCTTTTTTTGTATAGTAATGCCTGCACTTGGGTTTCCTATAAGTATACTTTTTTCTAAATAAATTCTTTACAAGTGATGTTATATGAATTGACAAGTATGTTCTTAATTTACAAGTTTCGCTGATTCTTCATCGTTTATTTATTTGTTTTTTTTTCTTCGAGATATTTTTATCAGCAAACCACCGTGATTAATACACTTATGTAAGAACATATTTTAACTTACTTTCTAGGTATTTATTCTACATAAGTAAATTATATTAAACAACAGTTTCCAAGCTCTCGCAATCAAATAATTGTCATATTAAAACAAATTATGAACGTCTCATGGCATTGATTAAAGAAATATGTATAATGAATGTATATATTCATTTGGCAGTAAGAACAAAAGTAAAATACGTGTAGCGATTCTGCTCAGCATTAAAAAAATTATAACAACTATAAATACATAGCTTGTTGCAATGACAAATATGCTGGATAGAATTATGTTGTTACTAGAATAATGAATATTTAACAGAGATTTGATTGATTTATATTAATATGTTATATCATATAAATATATTGTACCAAAACGCATACATTTATAGGTAACAAAAAATCAAGTCGAATTCTTAAATCCAACTTTAAAAAACATCCCTCAAAAGAAGAAAATACTTAACTTCGAACAGCGTGTAGGGAATTAAATATTATTTTATTATTACAATATTCTTTTTATATGTCGATGCTTTTATATATACTAAAGCTGAAATGTACATATAAATAATCCTGAATCCGAACGATGAATAATTATTTTAACCCTGCAATAATCAATAACCCAATGCTGCTGCTAAGATCACTCAAAGAAGTTTTGTTTTTTATATGCGTTACTTCACTGAAAGAACTTGACGAAATATATAATAAACCCAAGTATAATTATGCATTCATGTATAATAAAAAATCAAATTGGCACCTTAAACCCAACTCAAAAAAATCACCCCTCAAAAAGGGAAAATAATAATAACTATGAACTGCGTGTACGGAATTAAAGATTATTTTATTGTTACAATATGCTTTTGTATATTTCGATGCTTTTATAACTACGGCTGAAACATTTATACAAATAATCCTGAAATTAATGAATGAATAATTATTTTAACCCTAAAATAACCAATAACAAATTGCTCCTACTAAAATCATTCAAAGAGATTTTATTTTTTATTTATATGTTCTACCACACAGAAAAAACTGAAAAAAATATATAGTAAACCTAAATGTATACAGTCTAACATAACAAAAAGCCAAGTTGGCACCTTGAATCAAACACAAAAAAACACCCTTCAAAAGGGGAGAATAGTGATAACTTTGAACTGAGTGATCGGAATTAATTTTTGATTTTTTATAGAATGCCGATAATCAGTGCTTACTTACATAATTTTTTGAACGTAATAGTTTAAGTAATTTCTGAGAAAAAAATACTAAATTTTTGCACCCTTATGCTAATATCTCGAATGGGGTGACATCGATTGTGCTAATTTTTGGTATTTACAGTATGTGTGACAGTAGTACTTATTGGCTTTAATTTCAACCCGATAGCTTTAGGGGCACTTTTCAATGGCTTATCGGAGCAGAGCCTTTAGGCATATTTTTTGTAATTTTATACAAGAAATACTAATACTTCAAAAACTAGAAGAATAGGGATACCAAACCCTAAAGAAGGTTTGTTAGCTTAAAGGTATTCACATTGGAGCTGCGTTTTTGAACACCCTATATGTGATTGAGTGATTATTACTATAACACCTTATAGCTACGGCCTTGTATTTACACGGACTTTAGGAGAACCACTAAATATCTGCTATTTCATGAACTATTTAATTTTATTCGAAAGAGTGCAAATATCAAATATTCAACGAAAATGGAAATATCTCAAAAACGGTAGAGTTTGGGGATAGGGAACCCTGATATAAACTAGTTGTACATGACTCGACAAACTCATTAGACCGATAAAAATACCATATACCATTACATCTAAAATAAGAAAGTGGATATCAACACCCTGTATACCGAAAGTGCTATAAAGTTGAAAATAGTTTCCTTAAATAGATCACAGTGGGCCATGGCTACACTGCAAGTTTCAAAATTCAATTCCTACTAGAACTCCAAAAAAGTCTAATGCCCCAGTTCGGTGGGTGTTCCTGTATACAGGGTGTTTCAGACCACTCGTCCACTATCTTTTTCTCGCGATCTATTGCAGCTAAACTAATGCGACAAAAAATTTAATAACAAAACCCCACCTAAAGAATTACGTGAAAATCTTTTTAACTTCCGGAAACGTTCCATTACACCGGAAGTGGATAACAATTTTCTTATTTTAAATGGAATTATGTTTTTCTTACCTCAATGAATTCTACAGATTATTTGAATACAATTTTCACTAAAGTTCTCTATCCCTAACTTCAACCGTTTTTTGAGATATTTACGATTTTGTCATAATTTTGACGTTTTCATCTCTTTCGAAAAGTACCATAATTTGCAAACCATTAAAGATAATGATGTCATTTTACTAGTACCCAAGAAAAATAGTTATCCGTACCAAATTCTGTCAAAAGAACCACTAAATTGTATACAGAGTGTTCATAAATTGATTGTCAATTCGAATACATTTAACCTTAGAAAATATTTTTTTTTTAAATGTAACGTTATATTCCTAATTATACCATTCAATGCAGAAATAAATTCTCCGTCGATAGGTATAAAGGATGCATATACCTATTCCTGGTCGTTTTCAAGATATCAACCATTATTTACCCGACTATGAAAATTTTGGTACATTTCTTGCAGTGAGCTATGAAAATGACAAGTAGGTTTGACAATCATCAAAACAATGTTACTTTACTTCATCATTAAGATCTAATTTTCCCATTACTGATCCATGGTTATAATGTTGTGGTTGATAGGAGTATTATAAAAGATATTTTACATTTATTGCTTATGTAGAAGGGAATAGATGATACTCAATAATTTAGAGATGCCAGATCAAATGGTGGCACTTATTACATTAAAAAAATATGTCAACGTAATTCTTTAGATGGGGTTTTGTTATTAAATTTTTTGTCGCATTAGTCTAGCTGCAATAGATCGTGAGAAAAAGATAGTGGATGAGTGGTCTAAAACACCCTGTATAAAGGTAGTTAACCGCCGCAACGTGACCGGTTAACCCATCATGATTTTGCCTCCAATTCGTAATCGGTTAACCGGTTATCCGGTTAGAAAGCACAGTTTGTATCTTTGATATGCAACAGATCTAAAAATATAAAGCTTATGTGAAACATATTTTATATTATTTATTACTGGCTCTGCCAACTCGACTTGAACGAGCTATAGTATATACCTAATGTTATCACACCAAAAAAAAAGAAGAAAAAAACTTAATTCTTGCTGCGAAAAATCGTCTATCAATGTCTATTTCAACTAATAAAATGTCAGGTTAACAATCTGATTGTTAGCATGTCGCTCTTCAATATTAGAAGCTCTCTTTTCAGAAAATTCATGAGCAGAATTTATTAATGGGAAAGCAAAGGACATTGCTTTTTCCAAACCGAAAATCTTTTGAAGGCTTAATGATAGGCGTAATGTATCTACAAATTTTAATTTTCTCTTGCAAAATACTAATAGTTAGGGGTGGTCTCTAATTTCTATATTTTTTTACTGAATTATCAATATTCATTTATTATTATTTAAAATATTTTAATTTACTCTTTCCAGAAGTGAAGAATATTTTATTGGTGTTCTTTTTAACGAAAGAAATCACAACATTGAAACGTTCGTAAATTTGTTCCTCGCAATAAATAAAGTCAACTTTCTTAAAATATTTTATTGAATTTTCACCAAAAGTTTCTATTTGATCCAACAAATAATTTTCTTTAGGCACTGAAATACTCGATATAAATTATCTAATATCGAAACAAAAACGAGTTTCCTAGCAATATCAAGTAGAAAAATTTAACCAACTTAGGAGTCTTCTATATCTATCGCAAACGACCCCTTTCTAAAATCTTTCCACTCCGCACCTTGTACAGCACTTCCTGGCGTTCTTGACTTCGATGCTTGTATCTATCGACAATAACCTTAATCGTATCTGCTCTGTCGCTAATTATATCTTGGATTCTCTTTTTTATTGTGTCATTGTTCAAGTACCTCTCGAAATCGCTCTTTTGCATAGAAATATCTCGGATATTTCGAGTGCCACCGCTCTCAAGTCATTCACTCCCGTAAGCATACTAATTTCACCAAAACTCGATCCATCCTGTAAGTGGCATATTTCCGCACCACTTTTATGGATAACTGCAACCGTTCCATATGAAATTATAAACCATCTATCTGTAGAGATACCAGAGTGTGTACCACATCATTCGTTAAGTATACATCCAAACTAACCCACCAATAATACTTCCTATTAAACTCTTTGATAATCCTTTGAACAACGCGACCTTAGCTATTAAATGCCTAGTGGTGCACAACTTTATTTCATACTTTAAATGTTCCGATAACGTTGACATAATTGCTTGTTCACGGAAATACCTCCGCTGAAAACGATACTCGTAATAGGTCCGAACACGTAAATCAATGTGGAACGGCATTCGTTTGAACCGCAAGAAATGGTATATCTGCCTCATCAATTCTTCGTATTTACTTTCGGAAGCATTGGCAGTACCTATAGCTTGGAACACTATTACGATTATGTAGGCATAATAAATAGCCCCGACAGTCATTATTAATGAAAGTGCCACGTAATCACCAGTTGAGTATGTGTCATAAATACCAGCTCCTATCCTATAAAAATGACACATTGCCATATGTAAGCATGCTATATATTTCTTCTTTACACTAACGTCGTAATCATGCGTATCAATTGGGTGAATTCCAGCGGTAAACATCCAGGAGTCGTCCTTGGAACCAACAGCATAATATAAGTACTGCACTGCGTACAATAAACATGCACTCCAATGTAACATAAATAATGATAGCAATATCATGCGGAAAATTTCATGTTGCGCATCGCTCATCCGAAAGAACATAGTTACATGTCGAGAATATGTCAACATGGTTGAAACTCTAGGGTACAGCAAAAAATGTTTGGCCAAAACAAATAAATGGGCGGCTGTATTGGCTTTAGTGCCAATAATATACGTTATTGGCAAGGCCCCCAGAAAATCGAACCAGAAGTAGCCCTTTATATAATTAAGCGCAATCTTTCTCGGTTCCAACACTATATTCTTCGTTTGGTGTTCAAGATATCCAGATATAAAACACAATGCAACATTACACATAATGATGATATTTATAACGAGATTCGTTTTTCGTATTGTCATACCGGCGAAGGTTTTAAACTCAGTTTGTAACAGAAAGGTGGTAGCTACTGGAGCGATAACAAAGGTGCAGACAAACACAAAAAATAAACACACTTCCCTATAATAAGCGAACAAGCTGAAGGGATGTATTATGTACGAGGGATAATACTGGGAGTGTCGTTTTCTTTCTAAAATGATCGCCGCCGTGCTTCTGAAGTGAAACTTAGTTCCTTTGTGTCGTTCTGATACCAAAAAGTATTTTCTGAATACTCTCCATGCTTTCCTGTACCATGGCGCATTCGGTGGTAATTTAGCAAGACAACTTATAGACTTCTTTTGTAAATGGCAATGGTGTCGATTTGACTGTGCGTACATCGTGAATTATGATCGATTGTAACGTGTCACATTTGACATCAGTAGTTTAGACATAATGTGTACAAATAGTTTGTTGCTATGCATTTTGCGAGGATTCTCAAGTCTGCGTCAGATCATTCAACGACGTATGTATAAATTTACTAAAAGAAGTGAAGGTCTTAAAGATGCCAAACATGTGAAAAACGATGATTGTAACAATATTTTTCTATTTCGCATGTACAATGAGCACTGTCTTGCCGAAAAACAGTCACAAAGTTCTCTTTGTAACACTGTTTTTCCACTTTGTAACACTGTGGTGACATTTTATGTGAGGTTGGCAATGCAACTTTTGGTTTGACATTTCATATTTGACATTCTTCTATAGGCTTTTGCATGCAACTACGCATGACACAAACATGTAAACATTAAAATTCCCTGCATGGATAAGAAATCCCATTTTAAATAACAAATAAACGTAAATTAACGCGAAATAGAGAAAATAGTTTAAAACACACGTGTTACAATGACTGTAGTAACACTCATCCATTCTTGTACTCGTATTACAACAACGTCATTGTAACACTAGCATTTTAATACACTATTTTCTTTTTCGCATATACAATAGCTACTTTCCACTTGCTTAAGAAGCAGTGGCGGCTGGTGTATGCGTCACAGGCGGGGCCAAAACAATGATTGAAGTTCGTGTACTATCGTCCGAAGTACGAACATGTTAGGAATTTATACGAAAAAATTATTGGGCCATTTGAAAGTATTAATATATAAAACATGTAATTTAAAAGGACTAACGGAAATGAGTATAGGGAATGTTACATTAAATCGATATAAAATTTAATTCTACAACCAACAATATAAAAATATACAGGCTGTTCTATTTTAAAAAAAAATTAAGTTTGGAACTTTTAAAAACAGTCGAAGAGAGGTTTAGGAAATCCTATTTAATTTATAATCATCATGGAATTTTAAGTTGAATTCAACAATACAATAATGTACTAATCTGGTATCTATAAATCTAAGTATTTAGACTGCGTTTTAATTTCTTCTGATAGACAATGTGCATGAATGAATTCGTTTTTAAATCCAACTTTTTTACAAACCCTCAGTCTGGCAGAAAATACTCATAAAATGTAGACTTCGGATTTTGAAAATGATTAAGGCAACACCGTGCCCAAAAATTTTTCTTTTTCTTTCAATTTCAATTTTTGAGATATGAACAATTTTCTTAGAAACATTAGTGAGCGTAGCTTAAATTGGGTTTCATAAATTCATATGTATGAATTTATTAAACTCAGTATAAAGTGCAAACCAATAATGTTACTTTGGCGGCAATATAATCAGAAATTAACACGGCAACCATTCTATAACCCCTTCATTATTCTTTCATACTAATCAAATAAAAATGAGTACATGTGTGTAAAAATGTGTACGTTGTAGGATGTGTCCTTAACGTATATGTCCACATGTCCCGCAAAAGGAGGTTGGCAAGGCTAAAGCAAACAATAAACAAGAAGTTAGATAATTGGCGTGAATACAATGCAAATCATCTAATAAAAATAATAAAAAAGAATATGTTAGGTATTTATCACAATTTTAGACATAAAAAGCAGTGGCAAATAAGATTCATGTCATCATATGCAAGAGGTTTAGTAATTTATGAAATGGATACAATAACGAGGAATTTCAAACAGAAAAGCTAGGTGGGCAAATTATTATTCGTGGGAGTTGTGAGACAAAGAGAGTATATTAACGGCAGAAAAATGTTTATAAGATAATGAAAATGTTGAATAAAGTGCTAAGAAGAGGTCGATAATATTTGCGAAGGCAGAAAATATAAAAACTAAATGGGCATGAGTGCACGGGCCTTAAGTTTTAAGACATGAACAATTTTCTTAAAAATGAATTGGTCGATTAAGCAAAACGAACAGCAAGATATGAATATTGTTGACATGAAGTTAGTTCAGACGTCCCAAATGATACTCCCTTTTTAATACTATTTTAATTTATTTATTATATATATCTAATATATTGCTACTTTGTTTATTTATATTGCTTGTAATTTTAATGTAATAGATATTTATTTATCATCAGTATAAACAAACTAAAGAAGCAGCAAATGAAATGGTATGGTTATTTAACGGGAATGAATAATAAAGATCCCAAAAAGGTATATAGAAAGCAAGAACAATGACCAATGACGAATGGAACAACAAGGGGACCTAACGATTAATTAATAACTGCAAACAAAAACCACAATAACAACAACGCCAACAATACTAACCACACTGATAGCAGTTATATTTAGTTGCAGAGTAGTATAATTATAGGTAAAGCTAGACCGAGCGGAAAGAAAAAGTACTCGAAAATTTCGGATACAAACAGATCGACAAAATATCTAGAGAACATTTTGCTCAATGTACTTCGGCTCGTGAGTATTCGTATTTTAGAGTTCTTATATATCGTAAATTACGAGGATGCAATCAATGTCAAAAATACTACAAATATGAATGCAAAGGACTGATGTGTGGGCAAATAAGTAATTTGATAATACTAATTTCATAATCTGTCAAGTTCTGATAATTGCAACGAATAATATAATTATAATATAATTATAATATTATATTATTGTTTTCTATTATAATAAAATTTGGCCGGAAATAATTTCTTTTTTTTTAGAAAAGTTAAAACTGCGGATTTACACGTTTATACGATATCCAAAAAAGTTATTCTAAAAAGTTGCTTAGAATTCGATTTGATGTAAATTTCTGTAAACATATTTAAAAAAAATTAAAATCATAATTTTTCCAAATATTGTTTTATTGAATTACATATTTCCATTTTTTTCGCTTTTAGCAGCTCAACTGCAGTACTATTTCCAAACTTGGTTGATACTCAAACAGAGAAACTGTTTATGAAATTTTATTTATTACTGCTAGATACAGTCCCTTGCAACAATAATTGTCACACTGAAATCGTACTTTTCAGTTTTCACTATGTTAATTATTCAAAAATTGGCAAAATCGTTTGAGTGTATAATAATATTTGGAAAAATATTATTTCATTAAATAATATTATTGATTTTTATTATGATTTTTATTTTTTTTAAATGTGTTTGCATACAGCTTCAAAATGGAATTGTAAGCAACTTTTTCAAATAATTTTTTGGATATCATGTTATCTAACCTCATTTTTTGCAGATTCGCGGCGTATTTTTTAAATTTACCGCCATGTTAGTGGTCACGTGACATGTGTCAAAATAAGTTTTGGGGTTTCCACACATGCGCAACTTATCCCCCAAAAAAGTTTTAGTATATTTTAATAATAAAAAAATTGCCCATATGTTACAGTATTTATGCCAGTATATAGTAACAATAATGTCATCAAGGTAAGCACACAATTTTGACCAAAAACTTTTTCAAATTCGGAATCGAATCTAAATGGTCTGTGCAAAGTGATCTATTTGTAGAAATCCAATAACAACATTAGTTACAAAATTTACGTTAGCCTTTTTTACAGAATATTTAATAGATACTTAATAGTCGCACACCGTATTGTAAATATCATGTTAAATATAAACGCAATTATTAAATAGTTACTCTAAATGTCACTTAAACCGTAACCTAAAATCTACGCAAAAATTATTATTATGAAAAATCACTAGTTTTTTATTAACTAAAATAGTTGTGCCGTCTTTTATCAAGATTAAATGTTGAAATATTTTACGCATTGGTCATCATATAATAAAGTATGTTAAGTCATTTTTCTGTATCATTTGTTGGAGGACCCAACCCTATTGCAGTTATTTAAGAAATACTATATCTTTGCTAAATAAAATTTGAATATATTGTTAATGCATATAGTAAAGCATGCAACCTGTCATTGTAAGAGTCTGCACATTTGAAGATAAATCATTGAAATTTGAAGCTATACAATTATAAAAGTAAAAGTAGTAAACACAATGTGATTTTATCACGATACTCATATGCACACCGGAAAATCAGAACCTAATTCATACTTATTTTAAGAGAAACTAATACATTTTAGTACATTCTAAATTTTTAGAACCTACATTTTGTACCGGGAATCTTTTATTCGAGTGTATACATTCAGGTCTGTAGGTACTGTAGGTAACACATTAATTTAATCATCCAATTTTGTTGTTATTTACAATATATTAGCCCCTACAATAACAAGATAGTAATACATCACCAACTTTTGTTTTTAAATTGAGCTACAGGCAGTTACCATTCATATTATTGCGCTGAATTTGCATGGTAGATATTTTTTATTACAATAATAACTGATTTTTATACAGATTGCAGACGTTTTAAAGCTTAACTATACAAGAAAAAGGTAGATGTTTATACAATTTATATATGGCTAAAGCGTGAAGTGGGTCAGTATGTATGTATTAAAGGCCACATTTTATGTGTTTAGCAAAGACAATCTTGGTGGGAGGGGATATCTAGCTAAAAAAGTTAGTGGCATAATGGAATGTTTAATCACAGATGAATTCACAGCATTCATTTCGTTTTTTATGTTATCTTATATCCTATCCCTATCATTTTTTTTTGTTCTACATAAATCAGCCCTTGCGAGGATTTCTCTCAACACAGTCTCAAAACGAGGACAATCCTCGTACGTCGTGGACGGGTGGCAACATGGCAACCCAAGTATATATGTATGTACCATCTTTAGCAAATTAAATGCGATCTAAGCTCCACAAATCTTCGATTATTAATGTAATCGAAGCTACAGTACACTGAAATGATAATTAAAAATTATTTGCAAACAATTCTGAATTACGCATTACTTGGTGCGCTGTACTTGTAGTTTCAGTTGCATAAATAATCGAAGATTTGTGGAGCATCAATTCGCATTTAATTTGTTAAAGATGGTACATACATACGTACTTATATTTTATCAACTAACTTGCAGAATAACCAATCAACTGGCTTATAAAAACGAAAATGGACTTTTCAGTAAAATAATTAGGTAGTTGGCTAGTTTGTAAAGTATGTTATAATTCTAGCCTTTTGTACACTATGAATTAGATTAGATATAATAATTAAAAATTTTAGCATTCTCTCCAAGAAAGTAAATATCGACATTTATTGTTTGGTTAATAGAACACTTCTAGTATCTAAGGTCGTAAGAAATTATTGTTCCAAACTAGAGTCGGTTAGATATAGAGAATGGTACATGTCGTCACCAAAACCTGTGCAAAGCCAAACATCAATTACGCCCCGCTACCAGCTACCACTGCCTGTTACCTAGCGACAAGGCATCAGCTACCAATATTCGTTTATTGCACATGGGACGTCATGTACCATTCCCTATTGCAACGGACTCTACAACACTAAAAATCTAGCAAAGTTTATCTCAATGAGTAATATTTCACTCTATTTGTTAAATCTGACTGTAGAAGAGTGTAGATCTACACTTTTGTGGATATATACATCCAAAAATTTATTAAAGTTAACACTAAAAAATGAGAAATGTTTCCCTATTTTACGGGGACTTAAATACTTTTCTACACCTTTAGTAGTTCATAAATTTCCACCTCCACAAATTCGATTCCGACATCGGAGCGATCCTCTCGGGAACGCATTTCGGTATTCCCTGAAGGCCGAAAGTGTTTGATTTCAACTCCGTTTTCTTTTTCTGCGTAGTGTTAAATTTGAATAATGTTTACTAAATCAGTTGCTATTCTTTTTTCTTATTAAATCACACAAATAGCTTTACTAATTTTATTCAGAAACGACTAGTTTGGTATAATCGCAAACAATTAACAAACAGATATAAACTTAACCTCAAAAAACTTACATAAACAAGGAAAGTTTAAGATTTATTCTTTTCATAAAAGAATACGGGAGCAATTCCTAAGTTATCAGAACAAAATTAACGTTTCCAATTATGTAGGTACTGTACCGGTTAGAAAATAACCAAACTTTTAACAAGAACTATAAAATTTTACGTTCCACAGAAATCCAAGGCTTAAAATTAAACTTACTCCAGCCTTTGGAAGTAAACTTTAATTTTCAAATAAATTGTTACACGAAAAAATTGATCTTAATAATTTCACTTCTTTTGAATTTGTGCCACAAAAATAAATAGTTATTTGTATTACTAGGCCAGAAACTACAGTTTTGCGAATATGATTACAGTTAAGGGAGCTACGGTCGAGTATGAATACTCGTAAAAGAGTTTCTGGCCGTGTGATACACAATGTTTTTTGGGCCACAAATCTTAATTTTGAATTGAAAATAGAAAAGAAATTTTGACACTAGGGAGTTGACAGTACAAGTTGGCACACATGTTACATACCTTAGTATTTTTACATTTCCGAGAAAAAAATCTTTTCCTGTAATTTTCTTTCTCAGAAAAGCTATCATTTTCCTGCCGTAAAATGTACTGCAAAATGAGTGATTCTGGACGAAGGAGCAAAAAAATAACGTTGTTTTACCTAAAATAACTTATGTTGTAGAAAAAGTAGGTAGTCACAAATTTTATAGTCAACACGCGAAATATTTTTTTTTAAATAGGTTATAGAGCAATTACAGTAATTCCCCACATTATTTCTTCTCGCTGTATGTCAGAATTTTGGATTGTAGAGAGGTTTTGTTTAGTAGTACTGGAATATCTGATGAAGCTACGGTGTTGCGAAACATGACTTTTTTTATGTAATTACACATGTGTGTAGTATACTGTGAAACTGTATAAACTGTATTATTTCCTGCATTACTATTTATAACGTTGTTGAGGTTTACCAACGAAGGGTGTATAGCAATTTCACACAAAAAAAATAAAGGTTTCCCATGTTGGTACTGAAGAAGTGGAGTTGGGATCTTGCGGTGCACACGAATTGCACCAAAAACCGTTAATGACTTAATCCTATACATAATACACATAATACACGATTTGCACTACGGAAATTTCAAGTAACCAAAATGATTTACCCGAACTGCATCACGTCAACAAATTAATGAATACTATCAATTGTAATCCGCTTTAGTGTAATACCTTAGCAATGTGAATGTATTATATTATTTAATTATAACTTAATCATCAAAATATTATGACTATATAAGGGTAAGTTTGTCTGTTTAAAATGTTATTTCTTAACAGTTACTGAACAAGTGAATCTCTCAAATTAGTTATGGAAGTTCAAAGTATGTTGAGTGAAAGAGGTCGGAAACTATTAATGTTAAATAATTATACATTTTATAAACTCCGAGACGTTAAAAGTGAAAAATTCAAGGAGAACATACCCATGAGAGTGCTGAAGAAAACGTATTGACCCGAAAAGTAATAAATAAGCGTTTGAAAAGAAAAGCCACTGAGCAACTTTTATCTGAGAAGCCATCCAAGTTGCTTCATTTAGAATTAAATTCTGATTCAGGAGCAATTGCGAAATTGACATCCAGGGACATCAGTTATATCAAAAATAATTTGTATCATGCTAAATTAAAAGTGTATCCGAAGTTACCGAAATCGACTGAAGAGGTGCACCAGTATATAAACTCGCAGTGTCAGTAAACACAATGCAACGCGACAACTTCATTCTTGTAAACAATGAGTTACTAAATATAATAATGTTTAGTTGTGATACTAATTTACAGTTTTTGTGTGCGCAATCTACCTTCTATGTAGACAGTACATTTGATTATTGTACAAAACACTTTCTCCTGTTATTTACTATTTTTGGATTTGAAAATGATATTTATGTCCCTCTCGTCTTTTGTATATTAAAAATAAAGGAGACGTATAGCAATTTATTTCGGTTGCTAAAATTTAATTGTGTACAAAAAGGACTTACTTTGCAACCGAACAGTATTGTGATGGATTTCGAAGTTGCTATACATACAGGTGCAAGAGAACTCTTCTTTGTTAATATTCTCGGGTGTCGTTTTCACCTAACACAGTCTTGGTGGAGAAAAATTCAACAGCTAGGGCTATCTATGGAATATAGAAGCAAACATTCTGATATTGGAAAATGGCTTCGACAAATATTTGGTTTAATTTTTCTTAACCCCGAGGAAGTAGGAGACGCCTATGTGTTTGATTTCGAATGCATTCAGCCGAATGATACACGAGTAGGTGAATTTGCAGATTACCTTGTCGAAAATTATATTCAGGAAGATGATGTTGCGAGTCGTTCCATTCGAGACTAAAAAATTATTGTAGTTCTCCGCATCCTAATTTGCATGTTTTCTTAAACCTTCTAAATGACGTACAGAAAGATACATATATCAAGTTAAATTCCATACGCACAAATCAAAAAAGGAATATCAGACAGGCAGTACTTCAAAAACAAAAATTTATTTAAATGAAAATTAACGAATGGTAAACGATGGTAAAATAAGTCGCAAGCATTTTGTCCAGTGTGTTTCCTGTAAATTTTCTTTCTGTAATATGTAAACTAATTTTTATATATAGGTATTATGTATGGGTATGTTATATTATGACTATATAACAAAATAACAAGACTCAGTTCTTTGTGATGTTATGTTTGTTATCGTTGAATGAAAATTAGGAAAAATTGTTTTTACGGGCAAGCCATCATTTTCTTTAAAGGGCATCGTGAATTTCCCATACTATGGGTTTGTTCGAAATACCTTTTCTAATTTCAGTCCTTCTTATCCTATTCTGCTGCTATTCCAACGGGTATTGGTCACTCACAAACGACCATATACATAACCTATCCTAGAAACAATATAATAACTGAGTTAAGGTTTGGGCGGGAATAATGGGCATCGTCCTTATTGGATCATTCTTAGTGATAACGTACTTAACGTAAATAAGTTTTGGAGATTCTTCAGACACGTACTATTCCATCAATACAAAATTTAAACATAAAAATCTGTGGTTTCAAATGAGCAGTGATCCACCACATCTACTGCGTGTGATAGCCGCAGTAGATGTGGTTGATTTCTTAATAGAATTAGCCCAGATCGCGGGATTGGTAGATTCGGCACCATTATGTCGCCTAATGATTTCTTTTTTATCTTAAATCCAAAATTTATAATAATATACCTCCACCGAGTCAAGAATTAAGGAATCACGTATTCACTGCATGTAAAGAATTAAATCCATTTTTTTTTATCAATTCTGTGCAAGCTTTTTATAATTGATTAGCGTATTATTAACGAGAATGTGGCCACTTAAACCAATTACTTAAACGTTTGTATTTACGCAATAGATATGATGTAAGAAATTAGTTGTGGTACAAAAATTCCAAAATAAATATATAACATGTGTTCTGTGTTACAATCTAAAAATACTAATGGACGTATATTTAGTGGGTGTAAACTGTCAATGCACAAGAGATAGGTTTACAACTTCAGACTCGAATAGGTTCGTAGATTTTCACTAGTGTCATTCACAACCGCTGTAGCATCTTTTCTTTTGAGCTTGAATCAAATTAAACATTATTGCGTTTCATAAGCGCATATTTGTGCTCAACTGAACGCCAAGATTTTATGGACGGTTGCTTTGGATTGTTGTACAATCGTCTGCAATACATTGACTTGTCCCGTTTAGAAAACACAAAAAATGCTAAACATTATAGGTTCGGAGTTAAAAAAAAACTCACAATGTATGTATGCTGTTTCCCTATAATCTAATATCTTGCTAATAAACCGCTCTTATTAACTTTCGATACAAATTATAACAACTAATGATGCCCTAATAACTTTTCTTAACAATAAAATATCTACAAGATATTGTGTTTTGAAAGCATTAACTTTGAAGTTATTTTAGTTTAATTTAACATATAAATGATTTTTATACTAAATCTACCATAAAATAGGAAAAATTTACTACAACTTCTTCAGTACTCTGATATTTCGGAAATCAGAAATTCAACGCACCACATTTGTTTATAATGTTAATTTTCACAGCTAAACATGTTATTTAAAACTAAACAGCGTCTTTTATTACAGTTAAATCAATATTTCGATTTACATCAGCGTTATAAAGTCTATTTGTAAACGAAAAAAAAGGTGTACATCATTCTGTACATATATCTAACCGTATAATTATGTGGGTACGAGATAGTTACTGTTAAACAAGCTAACATACCAAAAGTAAATTGGTATATTATGAAGACACTCTTGAAAGAAAAAAAAAACATGTCGAAACGACTGTTTCCAATTTATTAAAAGTGTTTCACCCGTACTAATTAAAGAGCGGAATAATCTCTTGAATATCACTCAAAATGTCAAAGGTATTTCAAAACTACTATTCCGATTTAATTATCCTGCCACATTCAATCTCCTACGCATTAGCAACCGAGTTTAAATACGAATCTCCTCATGCTCCTATATGTTACGCATATGTAACAGTCTTAATAACACAAAAATGTCAAACTTCTCCTACAGCGAACATTAGGTTAAATTAACCGTAATAAGAAAAATCTGGCATAATCACTCACCGGAATCTCGAAAAATCCGGCTGCAAGAAATGAATCCGGGTGTATAAACAAATGAACACGAGCACACGCGACTGTTTATAACGGACGAACGCGCGGTCACAGCAAACTGAGATATACCTTCCCAGGTGAGGTTTGCGAGAAAACTGATCAAGGTAGCTAGTTGTTGAGCTCAAACTATCTGCGGCGGCCTACTTGATGATGAAGGTAAGGTGAACATGTCACTTGAGATTTGCTCGGCTTTCTCGGTTTCATTCGTTTTTGGTCATCGACTGTTTGCACTCATCTAATGAATAAATAATTGTATAACTATGCGGACCCGGTAAATTCGCTTCTTTCTATTCGATCTACATATTTATACTTTCGCTTTCTAAACTAGAAATGTATATATGTGAGATGTTGTCTGTAATACATCTCTACAGAGATTTAACGAAAGATCGTAGTACAACTCCAACAAGTTAATAATTAATAAAATAGTAGTCGTTTCTAAATTTCTGAAATACTTTAATAAAAACAGAAACCTTTATAGTCACGCAACTTATTCGGAATGCGATTTACAAATTGAAATTAAAATATTTTCCGCATGTTTGAGGTTATTTAAAGTGTATTTTGGTCAATCCTAACAGATAAATAGCGTAAAATATCTAAAATATATGGTTCCATAACATTTAAATATTTTATTTTACTCTCGTATAATTGGAGCTGATAAGTTTTATGGACACTCTAAACTAATTTTGTTGCTTTTCCTGCTTTTTCTGCAATATAGTACCAGTACGTAACATTATAAGAAGATTGAAATTTTTTACTAACCTTACAGTAAATATCAAAGCAATTTTTACGACGTTGCACAGTAGTGGTGTTTCTGTGAAAAAAAAGAACATATAATACCTAACTTCTTAATTAGTGAAAATTACAAGTTTCTATTTTTACCAAATGGAGAAGGTACTTTTTTCTTTAAACAACGCAATAACTAAGAGCTTGGCTATTTAATTTTAGAAGAAAAAAAGGTAAACGTATTGGAATTAGAGGTGCGCATTTTGGCAATCATCTCACTACTCCGACGTGCTTGTTAATTCGACTCGGCCCAATCTGTCGCATTTGCCAGTTCAGCCTGCCCAAACGCACCCGTCAACCCATCGGCCCGTGGCATTCACAAGTTCACCCTTCCTTATGAAAATCGTTTTAATTTGTAGCGCGCCTATTTTTTAATTTGAAATTTGGTGTTTCCTGCTGTGGCGACAGACTGCGCTACCCGTAGTTCGCGAGACTGCGCACTGAGGGCGCGTCAATTCGCAAGAATGACTGGAACTTTCAGGAAACATGTCGATTTCTTCTCCAGTTCGCGGGGCAAGTATAAAGATCTGCGCGCTAGTGAGCACCAGTCGAAGCGAGCCGTGGAAATAGTAGTATTTAGTTATTTGTTAATCGATATTTAGTATTCTTATTAGTGTTCATTTATTTTATTAGACCTTAAGTGTTGATTATTTAAACCCCGAAAACGTTACAAATTTTTAAAATTGAGCACTCCGGGGAAAAGTACATAAGTCGCATTTCGATTGTTTCGAGAAAATCGAATTGTCCTAAATAAGTATTCAATGTTTCACGGACGCTTTCATACAATAGTAATGGAAGGGGTAAGGTAACAGAAAAAAGAAATTAACTTTATTTTAATAAAATTAACATATTTATTAAATAAATGTGGCTTATGTCTCACTTAACTCAACGAAACATGTAGGTACATTATTTGGCGGCAGTAAGAGCACAGTTTTTTTCACTAATAGTATTTAAAAATACTGTTATTTCAAAAATATCATTCCAAATATTAATTTTATTTGGTTTAAATACAAATTTCTTAATAAAAGAATTGTTAAAACCGTTTCTCTCAATGTATCACGTAAGTTTAAGGCAAACAACGCTCGGCTTCAGAATCTATTTTATACCAGCATCTGTTGGAAAAACAAATATATAATGAATTACTTTCCATAAGTTTTAGTTTATACACTGTTGAAAATTTTAACACTTTTTTGGGTAATTTAATAGTCAGGAGAGGTCCACACTCATTTCGTGTTATTTTGTCGAGAACTAGGTATACGAGTTTAAATTTGTCGAGCAAAATTAGTCAAGTATTGTCTACTGGTAAGGAGTTATTTTGTCCAGTTGACACGTGGAATTATAAAATACTTCTAGTCACATTTTATTTGATCTAGACTAGACAAATTTACTAGATGTTTAACTAAATGAATGCGATCTATTGGATGATTTAACACCGTTTTCTAAACACGACGTCTTTTTAGTATGTAACTCTTATTTCTTAGTGCTATAATATTCTCTCTTTAAGACGTTTTCTAAATTATAAATATGCAGAACCACTTATTCAAATGTTTTGTTTTCAACTAAACGTACCAATTTTAAAATGATTTTTTGAGAACCATTATAAAATTAAGTGAATGTTTATTCTATTTGACTCAAATCTGAACTAATTGCGTAAATAGATGTTCCCAATACATCTTTAAGATGTTGAAATTTTATTACTTATTTTATTATTTATTCGCACTGGAATTAACGTTTAATAACACAAGGTTACACTTTGCAGGTCAGTACACGTTTAATGGTTTGTTTGTATATGTTAATACGGAGAAACAAACCCGAAAACAGATACACGTGGTCCGTATAGTGCAATACCGTATTAGACTAGGTGGGGTTTCTATATTTCTATCCGAGGGAAAATTTTTGATTGGTTGACGTTTCTGAATGTCTAGAAAAATAGTAAATCTCCATATCTGAACAAAGAATTCACACGAAATTCTAGTAGTTTCTGTTCTGTTAAACACACGTACTCAAATCGTCTGGCAAAGTTTGTAAAAATCAACACTAAAATATTTGACTAGCTCAAAATTAACACCAACACCGATAATATTTTCAACAGTGTAGGTAACAGATTTTAGTGTTGACACACGCAGCGGTTACATTATATTTTTGCTACTAAGGGTTCATTGGTAAATCAGAGACCAATATTTATCGAAAACAAAGACTTTCTTAAATCAAACTCTGTATACTATTAATGTATCAATAAAACAATTAAACCATGCGTTACCCTCCCAAACTTAAAACTGGAATGAAAAGTAAATTGTGGGTGAAAGAAATCTGACTTCCTTTATTATTCCTAGAATTGAAAAGATTTAAATCAAAAATAAAAGAACAGAATTTAGAATGACGTTAATAACAATCAACAATTTGTTATATAAAAAAAAGAAAAAATTGTTAATTACAATTAAGCAGAAAACAAAAACCCTGCACAGAGAGTACTGGCTTAAATCAAAAAACTGCTCGAGACTCTAAATTACAAAAGGACAATGCTAAATCCTCTATCAAAGCAAACAAACAATTAGTTCAGGAAGATAGTCCTTTTTATCAAATCAATCAACGTGGTTTCAAAATTAAAACAAACTAAATTAATCGTGGAGAATTCAAGTAAATTAACAAAAGAAAAACTTACAACAACACATACAAGCACAACGCTTCTATTCACCCAACCCGAGGTGATTAACAAATAATTACAAATCAGCAAAATTAAAAAAAAAAACGAAAAATTAACTCTTTAAACTAAATATATCTTCCCGAACAAAAATAATAAATGATCTTATATCTAAATTGTGTACACAACGAAACAATAACAATTATTATCAAGCGAGTTCCTTGATGGACGAAATATAATCAAATAAACGAAACAAATCTTAAAATCATATGAAATCACAAAATGGCAGCAAAGTTTACAAATTTACATCTACTTACACCGGCATCTGTCAAGGAACTGACTGACAAAACACGCCAGCTGTGTACAGCGAAATCGCACGGAGATCAGCCCGCCAACGGACGAAATCTCAAAACATAATAACATAAACAAAACTGGTGAACTCAAAACATATTAATAAATGAAATTAATTTAAAACAACTGAACATTTAAATAAATAAATCATACAATTAATTCATTAACAAAATCTTATTTAAAAATAAACAAATGAATTTGAGGAAACTCCCACGAAACATTGATAAAGGCAAATCGGAGTAAACATGAACATCTGTGCAACTTAAAAAAAAACTCTCGCGAATACAATGTGTTCGTCCACAGCAATACGTAACCAAATTTGCAGATCGTGCAGTTATAATTTGTACCTCTACATGAAAGCACGCAGAAACCAGTTTTTAAATGGCTAGATGTTAATTAAAGGAGAATAACCGTAAAAATATATTTAATGTTCGGTACCCAATAAAGAACTCTCAGAGACTTCAACGATAGATATGAATATGAACCTCCATGCATCATAGGTAGTAATAACATACTATTTGCATCGATCATTTGTTTACAGATACCACAATCTAGCGTTAATTTAGTATTAGTATAGTAAATCCAATGAAGTAGGTATGAATCATAAAAAACTTATAGTTAGTTGGTTAAGCAAATAAATGTCCACCCACAAAGAGAAATTCATGTAAGTGTTTAGTAAATTGAAAGTAGATTTCTTCAGAAATAAGGGTTGATAATTAAATTCTATCTATTTACTAACGTTCCGGCAATTAAATTTTGTCTTCCTCAGAATAAAATATGTTGTTGGGTTTTTTTTATTTTCTTTTGTTTATGTGGTCATAATTAAAATGTAATTGTATTATACTGAAAGGAAAAGTACATAAATACGATAAAAAATTACATGTATGTAATAAATTTTTTATTAATTTTCAGCCGATGAACCTCTTTATTGGCACAATAAACAGGTGAACCTTAATACAATAAATATTAAAGTTCATGATATTAAGCAAACAATTTATTAGAATTATGTACGTCGAACATTTAATTTAATGTTCTTGTTCATGTCATTAAACAACATGTTTTTCAAACTAATGTAAATCTTTCATTCATGCAATAAAATAATTTATTATCTTAATTAAGGAGACGTATTAAATCAATGAAAAAAGTTGCATATGTAGTAAAATTATTTGTGGTATCAAATAAGGCGATGATGTGCCTATTAAGCTTTTCATTGGATTAATGATTTAGAGTCTTGTTTTTATGAAATATATAATTAATATTATGCAGAATTTCATTATGACTATGACTTTAAAATAAAATGCTATTTTTAAAAAAGTGATTATAAACTCTACTCTTGCTCCATATTAAGGAATGAAGTTACAAGTACATACAGAATTTCATTTTCTTTGTTTTTTGTACCACTTCATCTGAGGGTGATTTACAGATTTTCAACGTGCATTTCAGATTGCAAAATTTATTATAGATTTTTCCTCTTTTGCCCATTCTATAGAATTCCTAAAAAGACAAAGTAATGCAATACGAGCCTATTAGAAATTAAGACTATAATATACGTACTATTTTTTCTGTTGGAAAAGTTTCCCTTATTTCTTCTTCCAGATGTTGCTAGACACATGTGAATTCGTTTATCTATAAAAATCGAAAATATATGTACATATTCACCATTACGAAATGATTCTAAGAACACATGTATATCCAGAATGTATCTTTTCTAAAATGTAATTAAAGCTAAATAAGACACCTAACCTAATATGCAATTAAAACTAAATAAAACACCTACCTGGTATACAACCGCAAACTGATAGCCAATAAGTAATTACTTACCACTATAATTCCATCACAAGGAAACGTTATGTCGCAAAACGTGTAAAACGCAAAAACTACATAGTATAACCGTCATATATATCTTCTTCTTGTTTATTTAGCAATCAAGGTTAGAACAAAGTTGTCGAGTCTATTCGTATAACTTCGTGCTATTATATGCACTATGCAATATGCGGCAAGGGCAGGCGTTTTGAATAGGGACGAACAATGCTTGTTTTATATTGGGCGTAGGTGCAACAGCTTTCAAGCGCGGGAAACGATAGATTTTATTGAAGCGAAATTCATTGTTTGACGTAATAAATAACTTTATAAAATTAAAATGCAGCATATTTATAAAACAGATACATTAATTTCATGAATTTCTTTAATAGTATCAATAAAACACAATTAACACATGTGTTTATTGTATTAATGCAGCGGTTTATAAATTAAGAAATTAATAATTCTGTTTATTATAATAATAACGTTTTTTTCAGTATGATTATTTTTTTAATTACATTAATGAAATATTTCAATAAACGTGTTTAATAGATTTCGTTTTTCAGTGTAGTCATAGGATTAAAATAACAAATTAAAATAATGTAAATGGGACAAAACCGAACAGTGATACACATACAAATAAATGAAATAATGATAACTATTTTTAACCATCCCATAAAATTCCTAAAATATGTTAAGAGTTTTATATTGAGGTACCTAATTGTAGCTATACTAATCTTAAATTACTAACTTTTCCGTCAGAAATCTGTTAACTATCTGCTTTTCTAACCGTGATGAATTTCACGACGATAAATGAAAATCGTTTTCTATAAAATACTAAAACACTATATTTGTATATAAGTTATGCATATGTTTGAAATGTCTGACTAATGTATCAAGCTCGGCAAAATTAGTGTTACATATAAAACAAAGCATATTACACCTACTTTAATGTTCACACACATCCAAAATGTCAAATATTGTATTGAAAATACGTTATACCTTATAGAAATAATAAAATATTTAATTAAATTAATAACATACCACTTTAAATTAACAAACTACTGAATAATTTCTTTTTCTAATAAGTAATAAACTTTATTTTGTTAATACAATAAACTTACTTTTTCAACGTGACCGTCAATAAACAAAATTGTGCAATATAATAAAAAAATGTATGCATACAATATATCTTTTTTCTTATTTTAATAAACCCAACTCAATAAACCATGTTTATTAATTTTGTTTTTTCAGTGTAAAGAAAAAAAACCATCTCATATACAGTATTTAGTAAATACTTACATAGTGCAGTATTATCGATTTCATAGAAATAAATAATACCAACAATTGGATTCATACACGCAGTGTTGAGCAAGATAGTCTCGGAAAATCGGTAGGCAACCGCAACATGAACCCACTCATTTGCCGGATAAACACAAGTATATCTAACCGCTGTAAAAAAATATCCGGACATACCGGACATAACTTGCTCATTATTAGTACACGCTTATCAATTAAAAGCCGAAGCTCAATAGATGGCGAAAATCAATAAATTTACAAACGACATAACTCATTTGTAACATATTGAAATACCTGTATCTAAATTTATACGAGCGACTATAGACAATGTGTTGTCGGCTGTTTTGGGCTTTTAATTTTACTCAATAAAGCGTATAAACCGAGATGTAAGCACAGGAAAAATATACTTTTTATAGGTTTTAAATTGTTTAAAATGTAAGGGCTCGCCCTGCTGAATTACGTCTTTTAATTATCAATTATAACAACGGAGTTCAGCTATAGCGTAACATGGACTGTAGTGAATTGTCAGGACAAGCAGATTTGAGTTTCCTTTGTTATTAAAACGTTAATATGAGTACACTGTAAGAAAAATTTACAGTGATAATCATGGGCTACTTTGTTACCCACAGCAGAGTACAAAGAGTAAGGACAACGGATGAGTCATTGGGGTCTGAATTCCTAAGCCTAACTTCACTTCAAACAACAGCTTCCCAATATGACAGTTTGTTATTGTTTACACTGGTACCTACATAAATTATTAGTATACTCATCCGTTTAATCTACATGATTTACTTGTATTTATTTATTTTACGCATTTTATTAGTTTTACATTACTACTGCAGTTTTAAAAACAATTAATGAACCTTGATCAGGTGCATCATGTAAAAGGTAAGGTTAGTGGTCGTAACATTTACATATTTTGTGATATATTATATTGTTAGGTTTAAGTGAAATAACGTGAAAGAAGACGCCAATAGGCGTCATGCTATTGTGCCATTCCGTCTTGCAAGATAAATTGTGATGGTAAGGATGGTTGCAGTTTCATTGAATTTCCGAATGAACCTGTTATACGCAACAGCACAAGAATTAAGAAAGTACGTGGATAAGAAGAAGTATTGTCGTTGTGCAGAGGTTCCTAGGTCACATTAAATCAATTTATTTATTAGATACTCATTTTAAACTATATCGCTGTTTATCACAATAACAAACTTAATTCATTTTATCTTCACTTTTTAAAATAATGTGACTTTGGTCTGGACTGCATTATACTGGTATAAATTTTAATCCGCATATTTCACATTTATTCACATTATAATTCGATATTATTTAGTCTACGTCTGGAACTCTATCCACTTGTGCATCCCCCGGACATCTTTGTTGACAGACCACTGCAGGGCTGGATGTTAGAAATGAATTAGTCGAATAAAAAGGAACAGTCTTTGTATTACACAGAACGATATAGTCAGAACTCTTGAACCCTAATTATAAGTTCGTGTCAGAAATTTGAAAGTCTACAATAAGAACTTTCCACTGAAATCGTTGCATTTTTATTAATTTATTTGAAAAAAAGCCACAACATATTTATTCCTGGAAGAATATTTTATACTATAAAATATATAAATAAAGATTTAGTTTCACAAAAAGGAAAGAATGTGAACTCAATTATGGTAAAACACTTGCAAATATATGTATCACTAATCAAACATTATTTTACTAGAATCGTGTTTTTTTATTACTGTTGTTGTTCAGAAATATTTGCAATAAAATCACAATAAAAAACGCATAAATTTGCGGATTTTTCTAATCTATTTTCCTGCTTCCTTTAAATATAAATTGCTACACACGTTTTCTCGCAACAGCTTTATAAGATGGCAGATAAGCCTGAAGATCATTGAAAATGGACCACAAAAAAACAAAGGATTTTGCGAGCTTATCCTTGCTGCTACATACTCTGCCCAGCTGCCCACAGTTATCACTATAAAATTACAGTCCGTTGTGATATTACTGGTAGTATAATATAGTTAATATACTGCATGAATAATACTACCAGTATGTATTTCGTTACAGTTAAAATTTGTAAAATTTTGTGTTGTAACTTCACAAATATAATTTGTATAAAAGCAGAGCACAAAGTAAAGTTCCTTTTCATAGTTGTACACTGAGAAAAATATTTAATAATCATAAATAAAAATATAATTATCGTAAGTAAAAGGTTCAGCTGAATAGGGGACAAGAGCACAAATTACTTAGCATTAGTAAAAAAGAGATCCTAAACACTGATACTAACAAGAAGCAATCTAACTTGCTTACGATCTGTTTCATACCGGTAACTTAGCGAAGTTACTGATGATAATTTAGTAGTGAAGTAAATGATTTGCTCATGTCAAGTGCGGTAATAGAGGAAATTACATATTGTTAGTCACATCAGTTAGCTTTGTATCTCCAGTAACAATAAACCATTAGCTATTCTTATCTGAATTAAGTAGCCATAATATTATTTAATTTCCGATGACTTACAATAAAAATAAACGAGTAATAATTACATAAACAGAACGGAAATCTGCCCGTTTATAGATACGAGGACGTTATTGATAAAATCGAAAATAGAGGTGTATGCACTCGACAAGTTTAGATGTTCAACGACCCGCACGACTGTGGACAACGGAATCATCCATAGTCGACCATCTATTTCACGGATTGTCGCAATTATGGCGTTCAAATTTTACACTCAAATCCACCACTGATGCGTGAAAGGGAAACTGAAAACTGCATCTGCAATTCCGATATGATATTTAAGAGTAATTGTTGCAAAGGCTTATGGTTAACCCGTTGATTACATTGCTAGACTTTTTTTTATTCGATGTGGACTTACTGGTTCTGGTCAGCTTACCTAGGATGCTTCATGTGGTAGTTGAGTTAGTGTGTGAGTGAAAATTGAATATATAAATTTATCGTCTGGCAACTGTACGATATTCCGGTATCCTAGGATTCGACATTATTTCAAAGGTGTAGATATAATTCGTATAAAATAAATTAGCAGGAACCATGGAGACTGAGGTTTGTTGATAAAAAATCTTCGAATTTTTATTTTTCATCAAGTTAAATGAATTAAATCATATTCCTACGGGATATTCGATAGCGAAGGGGATCTTCTTTGTAATTCAATGAAGTTACCTTCGGCCTAAAAATATACAGAAGAAATGTCAAGATTGTTCAACATTATAAAAAACATTTTCCCATATGGAATCATACATGTCTCTGCTGTTTCGAATATAATTATACATTTTGGATGCTGTGAAGGAGATTTTTTCCTTGGATTTTTCTAATATTGGTGTTGTTTTCCTGATGTGGAACTTCTCTGCAACATCTCTGGATTATTACTGCGAGGAAACTCCATTCTGAAGTACTGTGGGGTGTGTGCAAGCTGATATTCGAGGTATCTGGTGAGAGCACTGTTTAAATTTTTATGTAAATGAATATTTAACATTTGGAACATTTTCAGGTTACTTTTTATATTTGCAAAATGAGAGTTGAAATTGAAATTTTAATATGTATAAGTTGGTATACGTGGTTGGTGGTTCTTACTCTTATGATAGCGGGATATTTAAAAGTTATTTTGAGAATTTAAGAATCCGAAATATACTGGATAGTATTTAATATTTGATTTAGACATTCCAAATAAATATAATACTACTATAATACTATGCTATTTATTGACAATATTACAAGCCTAATACATTGTCAAAAAGACTACATCACCGGTGGGTGTTCTTCCTGTAGCCTTGTAAGTTGTTCACTCTTCGCGATCAACTTTGAATGTGAACGCTTGAGAGATTCCCATTATTAAAATTTGGATTTTTTGGACAAAATTAGGTATTAATTATTATTAAGAATTTGGATGACGCATTTGACGTATGTATATGACAAACATTTAATATACTCACCTTGGGTAAGAGTTCTCATACTCTTTATATGTTGTTGATATAAACTTGTTAATAAATTGTACATGTTATTATTAATTACACTGTTTTATTAATAAAAGTTCATTTGATACATTAAATTATTAAAAATTAAAAAAATTAAACTATAAATTCAATTTCAAACAAAGTGGAAGCATAATAATATACAAGTTAGTGATTTAGGGATACCATTTGTACAGCCACCTCGGCAACGTACTTACATACTACATAACTACTCATTGGTTAGAAAGAGGGGAGATTACTAGTGCGCATGATCTACAGTGGTGAATTCTAGATATATCGGGCATATATGGAAGTTTACAACCATGTAGTGAAATGGAATTGTATTGTGTATATCATTAAATATATAAAAATAGGTACCTGTAAAGAAATGGCGGATTTAATTAGAAAGTTTTATTATATTTTTTTAAAACATTAGCCAGGCAAATCTTTTATAGAAACCACAATGATATATATATATATAAAGTGTGCAGTCTTATTAACCAACTAAGAAGTTGCACATTTTCGTTCTGTCGGTTTTGGAGTTAGTGATCAGGCATGTATCGTATATAAGGTACATAGGTTCATAGGTTTCTTTAAAAAACGTGTTATCTGCAATAGGTATGTTATTTCCTTCATAAATAATAGGGTGGGGTCCTTCAACAAGTTATGAGCCATTCTGCAAAAATAATAATTTCTTAGACATCAAAATAGATAGTAGTTTTGTTTAATAAAAATGTTCAATACTGCAAATAAGTTTGCTGACACCAGTCAAGACCGTCATACCAAAATATCGGAGGATTAAACTGTGTTATTAATTTTACCTTTTCTCAAAGAAATACAAAAACTTGTACCCGAGAAATAAAGTTGAATCTAGAAGACTGACGCGAATAGTTTTTTTTTGCTAAACATTTATTGAAATTTCTTCATAAACTTTAGTTTATTATTAAAAAAAAAAAGAACAGGCCTGTTTACCATCCAAATTGAAAGCCGGAGAAACATCACTTTAACTTCACCATATTTTTATCGATCTGCTTGAGGAATAGCAGCATACATGTATCTATGCATCATTCCTCTGGAAAGTAGATCATTTCTCTGGTCATCTCTATTCCAGAGGAATAACGATTTTTAATAAATTTTAATGTAGCTGACCACATGTTGATATCACCTAGCCTTTCTCTATTGGGTAACTAGTATTTCTTAGGTTTTATGTTTCTAATAACATTTACAAATATATCTTATTATCCTAAATAAAAGCATTTTAGGCTTACCAAAGGAATGATCTTACTGCTAATGACACAACAATAAACGCGCATCCTTCTTAAGAAAACTGGGCATACGGTAGAAACTCTTAACTTTTACACGTTTATTTCACTGTGTGGTTTTGTGCACTGACACAGGATTTTTGGTGTCGTCTCTGTTCGTGTTCCTAAGCTAACCGTAACAATCCAAAGGAATGACAAACTTTATATATTCTTTCGTTATATAAAAAAGTTAACGTTTGTGTGTCTTAATTTATCTTTTTTACTTTTGTATCAGAAGATAGTAGACGCCCTCGTTTACAATCCAGAGGAATGACATAAACATGTAAATAGAAAATAAAATCTCTTTGAATGTGAAACTTAGTAGGAGCAATTTGTTATTGTTTATTTTAGGGTTAAAATAATTGTTCATCCATCAATTTCAGGATTATTTGTGTGTATATTTCAGCCCTAATAGTTATAAAAGTATCGAAGCATAAAAAAGAAAATTATAACAACAAAATAGTATCACACAGTCGAAACTTATTGTTATTTTTCCTTTTCTAGGGGTTTTTTTTGAGTTGAGTTTAATGTGCTATATATATTATTTATTATATATTTGGGTTCATTATATAATTCTTTAAGTTCTTTCTGTGTGGTAGAACATACAAATAAAAAAATAAAAATAAAAAGGGAAAATCATCGATTGGTTTCAGGATTATTTATATGTTGTACATTTCAGTTCTAATATTTATGAAAGCACCGAGGTATAAAAAATAATTTTGTAAAAATAAATAGTAATAAGTCATATATTATTATATATGTATTTATTTGTACATTATTATTAACATATATGTATCATATCATATAAATAATTTTAGCTTGTACAGAAGTTCATTCTTTGGGATAGTTTTTGAATTTAAGCTTCCAATTTGATTTTCTGTTGCATAGGAATGCCTGCATTTGGGTTTATTCTATACTATTTTTCCAAATAAATTCTTTACAAGTGATGTCATATGAACTGAGAGGTATGCTCTTGTTTTGCAACCTTCACTGTTTCCTCTGGGAAGAATCAATAGCTCGAAATAAGTATTTCTATCATCTTTATCGTTTATTTATTTATTTAAGTTTTTTTCTTCCAGATATTTTTATTAACAAACCACCCCGATTAATACACTTATGTGAGGGCATACTTGAACTTATATATACTTTCTACAGTACTATTGTTTATTCTACATAAGAAAATTATACTAAACAGTAGTCTCCAACCTCTCACAATCAAATAATTGTCATATTCAATCAAATTATACACGTTTCTATCTATTTGGCAGTAAGAAGAAAGTAAACTGCGAATAGCGCAAAACACACAAAATACAAAAAAGATCAGTGAAAGGAAGAAAAAGTGCAACAAATTATAAAAAAAAGTGTCAGAAAGGAACAAAACAAAATGGAGAATATTTCTCAACCCGAGAAGATGAGAATGAAGGGCGACCTAACAAAAAATTGGAGGCAATTCAAAGAAGATTGGGAATTATATTCTACCGTCAGTGGTTGCAGTGGGAAAACGAAATACAAGCAGCAACGCTGTTACACTGTATAGGAAAGGAAGTTTGCGAAATTTTAAGTAATATTGAAATTACGCTGGCAAACACATCGATCCACAGCCGGATGCAGGAGCAAGACAGAAGACACGTTTCACACAAGGGCCGCACAAGGATGGAAGATCATTGGAAAGAGGTGTCCGGCAAATTCAAATAAGATCGTTTGTAACGGATTCGAACAATTCTAGAACAGGTCGGTGTACACGTTGTAATTTTATGCATGCGCAAAACAGTTGTCCAGCTTATGGTAAAATATGTGATAAATGTAATAGTAAAAATCATTTTGCCTCTAATTGTTTAAGTAAATCGATTAATATGATAAAAACCAATTCAGTTGAAAATAATGATTATTTTGTGGTTAGTATTACGAGATCGGTAAATGCTGATAACGAATTTTGGTTAAATGTTGTTATTAATGATTTTTTATGAAACGTTAAATTGTACTTTCCTTTCAAATGTATGAATAAAACCTTTATAATTTTTTAGTTATGTTATTAAGCTAATATAAGTTTAGTATATAATGCCGTAAATGTTTTTCTTCTATTACCTACTATAGTCTTCCTAATTAGGCAATATATAGCTATGCGTTGCTGTCAATGACTAATTGCTGAAGGTGCGGGCAGATTTTTAATTTCATCGATAGATCCATCGATTACAGTATATTCCTGTTTAATACATTAATGATACAGTAATCGATGCATCCATCGATGAAATTAAAAACTCGCCCGATCAGTAAC